>JAEQBH010004452.1:0-284021 GCA_016808115.1 Tetrastigma voinierianum
CGATCATCCATTGCTTGCGGACGTGGAGACAACTATCTTCCTAGGGTCACTTCATAGTGAAGACAGGACAATGTTGCTACTAGCTGCTTCAGGACCGAGGAGAAGCTAAGCCACTAGCGGGCGAGGTGGCGAGACTTCTGGGTGAGTTTGGTACCTTATTTGGAGTATAAGCTAGGCATAGCTAATCACGTGGCGATGCCTTAAAGCCCGAAGTAAAGGCAAAGCTAACATCCATGACTAGCCAGCCCCAAGGAAGATGGTGGATCTCATAAAGGAGGGGTTACAACATGATCCAGTGGCCAAGAGTCTAATCACATTGGCTCATAAGGGAAAGACAAGGTGGTTTTGGGTAGAGGGCGGTCTACTCTACACCAAGGGGAAGCGACTCTATGTGCCTAAGTGGGGAAGCATCAGAAGGAATCTCATCAAGGGTGCATCACTGACTCGAATGTTTGGTCATCCAGAGGCGAGGCGCATGGGGCACTCTTGGGATTTGTCTACTGCGGCCACAAATCCGGGATGATGTGGAGACTTATGTGAGGACTTGTCTTGTGTGCCAACAAGACAAGGTGGAGCAACATCAGCCCAGAGGATTATTGAGGCCTCACATAGTAGATGGCCTTGGGAGAGTATCCTTTATGGACTTTATCATCGGCCTACCCAAGTCCGAGGGATATGGATCTATCATAGTGGTGGTGGACCGGTTTTCTAAGTATGCTACTTTCATAGCAGCCCCTAAAGATTGCACAGCTGAGGAGACGGCCAAGCTATTCCTCAAGAACGTGGTAAAGTATTGAAATTGTAAGTTCATCATTAGTGATGGCTCAACTTCAGGAAGTTTTGGATGGAGCTCTTCAAGCTCATGGGCTTGAGAGCTTCACTTCTCTACTAGCTTTCACCCTCAGACTAAAGGGCGGGGCCAGACGGGTGAATGCCTGTGGAGCATACTTGGGGCACTTTGGCAGGTGCTAACGGTTGACTAGAGCGAGTTGCTAGATGTGGCTCGATTCTCCACCTGAGCGAGTCTACGAGGAGGAGTGGGGCAATAGGAGGAGTGAGTCATGGGGCAACAGCCCAGGTGACTCCTCATACCACAACCGGGGTACACAAGGAAGGAATCCGTGGCCTAAAATTTGCTAAGGGAAACAGAAGCGGTGACATAAGCGCTCATGGAAAGTGCTAGGAAAATGAAAAGTGGGCGACAAAGAAGGAGACATGCAGGAGTTCGGGTTGGAACTTAGTGCTTGTCAAGCTCATATCAATAACAGTTCAAGTCTTTTCCAAAGGTGCACAAAGGACTTGTGAGGAAGTATGAAGGCCCCTTTCCCATCCTAGGACGGGTTGGTAAGGTGTCCTACAAGGTCGAGTTACAACCAAGGCTAAAGATTCATCCTGTCTTCCATGTCAACAATCTAAAGCCCTGTCATGAAGATAAGGAGGATCAGGCGAGAATTTCTAGCGGGCACCCACAGTGTGTGACCTCTATGATAAGTGGACTACATCATGGCGAGGCCGGGTCACGAGGAATAACTTTCCATACACCACGGAATACTTAAGCGGGAGAAATGGAAGGGCCTACCAAAAAGTGAAGCCAGTTGGGAGCAAGCAAATACTTTGTGGCAATTCCAAAAACAGATCGAGCAGTTGATTAGTGCCCAAAAAGTGCTATTTTGAACCCTATTTATTATAGGTTTTGAGTGCTTTTTGTGTACTAAGCATTCTAATTAACCCGATTTGCACATTAAGGTCCACTGTTGTCCTAACGATCGCATTTTGTGGCAAATTTTGCGATTTTACTTGACTAATCGTGTCAAATTGTTGGTCGATCGAGACCTGAAGAATTCGAGTCAAACTCGGCATTACAGTCGGATACTAGAGAAAGGAAAGAAGGCAGAGAAAATCTGAAAAGTGGAGCTACAAATTGGAGCACACAGAGCTACTCATGCAGCCACTATTCATCGCACTTTGTTTATCCTACTTGCCCATTTTGATTTTTGTTTCTTTTTGTTTTTTTTCCTATTTTATCCTTGTATTAGCTTAGGATTTTGGTTATTTTTGTAATTTCCCTTGCTCTGAGCAGTACATAAGCTCAGTCAAGGGCTGTAAGACAATCACTTAATCTATAAAAAATCAGGGGGAGAAGCTTTCGACTCCCAGTTTCTGCTCATTTCCCTTTCTCTCCTTTTCTTGCATTTTTCTTTCATTTTCTCGGCACTTTATGGGCAGCCAAACACCCTTCGAGGATGACAACTCGGAGGATGAGCGGCTAAAACCCTTTTTCCTTGGGGTAGACGACCACTGGGCAGGGGATCGAAGGCAACTGAGGGTTTTTCCATGTTTTAACGGAGGTATTTTCTACCATTTATGGTTTCAATCAAACGTAGGCTTTAATCCCTTTGGGTTTCTTTGAATGATTAGTATTTAATAAGCTTTTGGGTTCATTGGATGCTTATTGGTGAATCTATTGACATTCGTTGATTTATCATCATGGAGTTATTGTAAAGGCGATTCAAGGATATTTTTAACCCCAAATTTTAGGTTTGATCCCTTCGGTTCACTGTAAATAGCCAATACTTGGTAAGCTTTAGGGTTCATTGTATTGCTTATTGTTAGGCTCACAATGACATTCATTGAATTATCATTGTAGGCTGTGGGAAAGTGAATCAAGGTGATGTTATTCACTGTACGAGACCATCAGTGGGAAGCAAATGCCAATTTTTCAAAGTTAATTATTTAGGGTTAGCTTTTACAGTTAAATGAAGAACCGGTTTGGGAGATGACTATAGGTCATCCTCCCCAGCACGAAGAAAAGACCCTGTAGAACCTCAGTTGCCCAGGACCCCAGCCCCAATGACCTGACACTACAAGG
Source organism: Tetrastigma voinierianum (assembly GCA_016808115.1). Taxonomy (NCBI): domain Eukaryota; kingdom Viridiplantae; phylum Streptophyta; class Magnoliopsida; order Vitales; family Vitaceae; genus Tetrastigma; species Tetrastigma voinierianum. The sequence continues at coordinate 2,870 of JAEQBH010004452.1, forward strand.
AATTCTATTTTACATTTTTTTTCTTTATTTTAGTTTCAGCCTATGAACAACCCGATCCTGTTTTACCAAACCTAAATCAAATTGAAATTCACACCATTTTTGAGCTTAACATTAAATCATTTTGTGCAAAAAACCCATCCTGTGTTAGAGCCTAGAGCCACTATCTTGTAGTAGCTGCTCTGTGATAGGAGGAAATTTAGGTTATAAATATTGTTGATTAAGGCACACCTCTTTGTAGCGCAAGATCAAATGGCGCATTCTTAGGATGGTGCCTAAGTGCATTGTGATTGTATGGAACACTTGTGATCCTCATCTAAGAAATCTTGGTGAATTTCTTTAATATTTCACTTGTCATTTTTTTAGTTTCATTTCGAAAAGAAAAAAAAGCGATCTTTGCGGATCGTTTAATGTTGTTTTGTGTTGCCTTTGTTTTTTGCGGGAATCCATTCGGTGGATTAGAAATCTAGAGGCGGGCTACTCAGGGAAGTCAATCTCTCCCTCGAGAACACAGGATTTGAACTTGAATTGAACCAATGGAACACTTAGAGGAGAAGCAATGAGTCGATTACCTATAGAGGAAACTACAGCGGATACGCCTCGATGAGGGCTATAGAAACACTCCATGGCGGGAATCAGCAACTTGGGAGAAGAAATCCAAACCCACTAGATCCATGAGGGACTATAGAGACCAGCTGGATGAAGTGCACCCTCCTACATGGTGCCTCACGGTATACCTCGACTCCTCATTACCACGGCCACCACCGATTAATTTCTCCGAGTTGGGCGGGCCATTACGGACCTTACCAAGCTAGTGGGTAGCTTTGTGGGAAGCACGAGAGGAGAATCAATGCTCAATTATGTCGAGAAAATTGACACTATGGAAAACAATGTAAACAAGAGAATTGATGGACTTCAAAGTGAAATGGAGCAGAAATTGGACAACTTGCAGTACTCCATTTCAAAGCTTGCTAATCAGCTTGTTCATCAAGAGGAAGAGAATCCAAAGGAAGTGTGCCTGAGTGACACTATGGTGGAGGCCGGTGTCTGCGGCTACGACTAGTAGAAAATTTTGAATCCTCGAGACATTGGTCTCTTTGTAATGCGCATGGGAGAAAGAAGGAAGCAATCCGCATTGTTGAGACGATGGAAGAACACAAAGAGAACAATTTACCCACAACCCCCTCTGGTTCGGTGCATATCCTGCACTTAGCTGTATCCTGATCATTTGAAACCCACGGAAACGCCACAGCCGCGAAAGCCTTCCCGTCATTGCCTATACTATAAAACCTCAAGAGATTAGTGGCCACTATCTGAGAATTTTGCCCACTTTACATGAAAACTTTGTGATTTAGCATGTTGCATGGCATAGTGGATGGTTCGGGTCTTGGTTTGGGTTTGGGCTGAACCTCGGCATTCCCTCTGAGTCATGATTCAATGACCCCAGGCTTAAAGAATTGTGGTTTGGGAAACCTGATCTCCCCAGCTTTTTGTTTCATTTTTATTGTTTTATTTTATTTTTGGATTTCTTTAATTTTACTTTTTGGATTTTCTCTAATTTTAAGTTAATCTTTGTTCTAGCTTGTTTTTCACTTTTACGCAATTTTCTTAAATTTTCTTATGTCTTTTGGGTTTTATTGAAATTTGAAAACTTGATTGAAGAAATTACAAGCGGCGACAAGGAATGAGAGAAAATTTCACAAGTGCTGAAATTTATGAGAGTAGCGAAAATTCGCTATGTAGCGAATTTTACGTACGGATGTTCCCAACTAAAGGACAAAAAACGAGAACTGATGAGTAAAAATAATAATAATAATAATAATAATAATAGCGATTATTTTATTTTTTATTTTTTAATTTCATTAAAAAAAATATTTTTAATTATTTATTTTATTTTATTTTAATTAATTTTAATTTTCTTTAAAAAAAAAATTTATTTGTATTTTTGAAAAAACAAATTTTTGTCTCTAAAATTTTATTTTTATTTTTATTATTATTATTATTAACTATTTTTATTTTATTTTCAAAAAAATAAAAAAATTCGCTATAGACATAGAAAATTTCGCGAGACGTAGCGAAAATTTCGCTAATAATCAAAATTCGCCATAGCGAAATTTCGCTATAATGTGTGAAATTTTCGCTACCCTCACTGTTGCCTCCTGATTTTGTTTAAATCAATAGCTTTTCGTGACTCCGTTTTAGGCGTTTTTGATGCCGGATTGGAAAGCTTAGAAGTGTAGAATCAAAAATAGCCAGAAGAGCACTTTTGAAATTTTATAAATGTGAAATTTTCAAAAATGCTTCAAGCTGATCCTTTTTATATTTTCTTCTTTTAACTTGTTCGTTTAGGCTTGAGAAGCGAGTGAATAAGGTGTCGATGGAAAGCTTGCGAAGTCTAATCAAAAACGATCACATATCATCAAGGTAACACGCCTTTCCTAATTTCCAATCGAGCCTATATTGCGAGACCGATGAAATATTTGGTTGGGGGGGGAGAGTTAGCGAAGGAAGTGAGCTTTTGCACTTATATTTTGTTACTATTTTGAAGCGAAGCCCGTTTGTGATGTTCGGTGGCATCTTTGGTTTTCTTTTATGGCCCATACTATACAACTTATTTTGTTCAAAAACTGCACTTTTTTTTTTGTGTTTTGCCTAACCTGTGGTTTGAAAAATTGAAACTTTGTCAATTTTATTGATGTTGTATTGGTTCCATGCCTGGTTGAGTGAATGATTAGTTGAATTCTTATTGATTTCGACCTTTTTGTTCCACCTCTAGCTAACCACACATTGTGCACATCGGAGTTTCTTGATGCTGAAAAGCGCCTAACCTCAGCCTTACTGATAACCTACCTAGTTTAGTTGACCACCTTTAATAGGTTAAGGACCCCATGAATAGAAGGCCCGATGTGTTCCCGAAGAAAAAGAAAAAAAGAAGAAAAAATCGAGCTTTGCTTACGAAACACGAGCACGGTCAGGGGTATATGGCAGCCTTCAAAGCTCGGTGCCGCAAGCCAAGCCCCGGTTGGGAGCCCACCCAGGCTTAGTGCTCCAAGCTACGGGTGGATAGGTGAGAGTTGCTTAAGTTGTAGGTGCTAAAGTCTCGAAATCATTCGAATCGGGGTGAGCACGAAGAGTTAGTGGTCGAGAAAGATCCTCCTTGGGCTTGATGCCTAAACCTTCCTTTGGTTGGGAGTCGTCGGTTAATCCAGTTACCACGGACTTTGGTGAAGTCGAACCCTACGGCATTGCACCCCTACAACGCAAAAGAGTTGTGGAATAAAGGTGGGTCTTTGATCTGTTAGGTTGGTTAGCATACTAGGATGTACGATGGCTAGGTTGGGAGAGTGCAATTTGGCGATTTATTGTTGAAGCTGATCAAGCAAACACTTAGATTTTGGTGGAAGTTCTGGTTGAGTCTCATCGAGAAGAGCTCTTTGATACTCCAATTTTATATATCAATTTCATTCTCTCGAAGATAGAGAATGTTAGGCAGGTTTGATATTGATTCTTACTTAGGGTTAGGTACTCATTCACAACCTTTTTGAAATATAATAATTTTTGTGAACATCATTTTGTTATCGTTTTGTATGCTCTCTCTTTCTTTCTTTCTTTCATTGCTAAGGGACTAGCAATGTGTAGGTTGGGGGGTGTGATTAGTGCCCAAAAAGTGCTATTTTGAACCCTATTTATTATATAGTTTTGAGTGCTTTTTGTGTACTAATCATTCCTAATTAACTCGATTTTGCATTGGTTTACTATTTCGCGATACGCATTTTTGTGGTAAGTTTTGCGGTTTTTGTGAATGTCGTGCCAAAATTATTTGGTCGATCAAGCCGCAGAAGAATTCGAGTCAAACTCGGCGTGCGGTCCGGATACGGAAGGAAAGAAGGCGAGAAAATCTGAAAGTGGTGCTACAAAGGAAGTGGAGCACTGGAAATTCCTCTGCCGCCACTATTCATCACATACATTTCATCCTACGGCCGTTTTGCTTTTGTTTCTTTTTGGTTTTTTTTTCCCATTTTATCCTTGTATCAGCTTAGGATTTTGGTTATTTTGTAATTTCCGCATACTGAGTAGTACATAAGCTCGGTCATGAAACGTAAAACAATCACTTAATTAATAAAAATCAGGGAGAAGCTTTCGACTCCAGTTTTCTGCTCATTTCCACTTTCTCTCCTTTTCTTGCATTTTTTCTTTGTTTTCTCGGCACTTCCCGGGCAGCCGACACCCTCAGGGATGAGCTGCTTCGGAGGATGAGCGGCTCGTCTCCCTTTCCTTGGGGTGGGCTATTAGCTGGCGAGAGGATCGAAGAGCAAGCGAGGTTTCCATGTTTTAACAAATTATTTTCTACCATTTATGGTTTCAGTCAAACGTGGGGCTTTAATCCCTTTGGGTTTGCTTTGAATGAATTAGTATTTGATAAGGCTTTTGGGTTCATTGGATGCTTATTGGTGAATCTATTGACATCGGTAGTTATCATCTATGGGTTATTGTAAGGCAATTCAAGGATATTTTTATTTCCCCAATTTTAGGTTTGATCAGCCAGGTTCCCTTTATAAATAGCCAATGCTTGGTAAGCTTTTAGGGTTCATTGTATGCTTATTGTTGAATCTGATGACATTCGTTAGTTATCATTTACATTAGATTTGTGGGAAAGTGAATCAAGGTGATGTTATTCATGTCGAGAGACCATCGGTGGGAAGCAAATGCCAATTTTCAAAGTTAATTATTTTAGGGTTAGCTTTACGATTAAATGAAGAACCGGTTTGGGGAGATGACTATAGGTCATCCTCCACGGCCTTGAGAAAAGACCTGTAGAACCTCAGGTTGCCCAGGAGACTGACCCAAATGACTTAACACTACAAGAATTCTATTTTACATTTTTTCCTTATTTTAGTTTGACCTATGAACAACCAATCACATTTTTACCAAACCCCAAAATCAGTGAAATTCACCATTTTGAAGGCTTAACGAGTAAATCATTTGTGCAGAAAACCCATCCATGTGTTACGACCCTAGAGCCACTATCTTTGTAGTAGCTTTGCTCTGACGTTAGAAGAAATTGGGTTTATAAATGTGTTGGTCCAGGCCTCTTGTAGCTGAATCGCGGTTCTGACGAGGAGGATCGACGAGGACGTCTGTATGGCACTGAGTGGGGAGAATCTTGACACCCTCACTCTGTGGAAAGTCCCTCTGCTTGATCATGTGGAACCAAATATGACCCTATGAGGAGGCTTATATAGGAAGGTAAATAGGAAGGTTAGAGACTTTGGAGGAGACCTCCCTTTACTAGAAGAGTACGGGAAGGTTCTAGAAGATTAGGAGAGTCCCACACTTGTGTGGAAGAGTATGGAAGAGAGGAGACTATCCTAGATTCTTCTAGAGACCTCTTGTAAATATGTGTACATAGTAGAATACTCTAGAATTCTCTAGGCTTGTAGAGAACCTTCAAAGGATCTACACACTTCCATAGATATGTATATAAGGAGGAGGTGGTCTCATTTGCAAACAACCAAGTTGAGAGCTTCTCAAAGCATTGTCAAGAGTCTTTCTTCAATAGAGAGTTTTCTTCCTTTCAAGTGTTCTCTCAAGTTCTCTTTGCTTCGAGCCGTGGGTAGGAGTAGGAGCTTAGTAAGCGGGCGAGTGGGAGGGCGACATAGCAACATCAGGGTGGAGTTGTTTAAGTGTCATACGGGGCTTAGCGGAGACTGACTAAGTCCGTGACCTCCGCTGAGTGTCATGGCATGCCCACAGGCTCACGATTGCTTCAGCCTAGTCTTAGCGACATCTTGCAGACGGTCTCGCGGCTAAGTCTTATGACATGCCTAGACACGGTGCCTCGGCCTAGTGCCATGACATGCCTAAACACGGTGCCTCGGCCTAGTGCATGCCTTGGCACGGTGCCTCCGCCTAGTACATGCCTAGGCAAGGTGCCTCAGCCTAGTGCATGCCTTGGCACAGTGCCTCCGCCTCTTACATGCTTAGGCACGGTGCCTCGGCCTAGTGCCATGACATGCCGAGACACGGTGCTCGGCCTGGAGTACATCTGCCCAACGCGATTGCCTCGGCCTAGTATGCCTAGGCACGGTGCGTTGGCCTAGTGCCATGACATGCCCCACAGACAACGTGATTCGACCTAGTGCATGCCTGGGCAGTGCCTCGGCCTGTTTGCAGACGCATGCTGAACACGGTGGTCGGCCTGAGTGCATTGCCTAGGCCGCGGTGCTTGCAGCGTAGTGCCATGGCAAGCCTAGACACGGTGCCTCGGCCTGAGTGCATGCCCAGCACCTTGGTGCCTCCGCCTAGTACATGCCTAGGCATAGTGCCTCGACCTAGTGCCATGACATGCCTAGACACGGTGATTCGGCTAGGTATTTTGTGCGGTGCGCCGACCTAGTGTACGCGACAAGCCTGAACACGGTGATTACGGCCTCTGGAAGAGCATTCCTGCGGCACGATGCACCGGCCTAGTGCCATGCGCTACTGGGCGATGCCTCGGCCCGAGCAATGACATGCCCCTGGGCGCGATGCCTCGGTCACAGAGCCATGAGCACTTTAGCCCGCGATTGCGCACCGGTGCCTCGGCTGGTGCCGTGACATGCTTAGACACAGTACCGACTAGTGCCGCTGACGTTCTAAGCACGATTGCCGCCTCGTCCTGAGTGATGCCATGACATGCCTAGGCGCGTGCACCGGCTAGTCTTAAATGACACATTCTAAACGCAGTGCCTGCGACATTGCCATGACATTCCTGAGCACGGTGCCGCCTGGTGCCACTGGCATGCCTAGTATGAAGCCTCGGCACAGTGCCATGACATGCCTAGGCGCGGTGCTCGACTCGTGCTATGCCGCTGCCATGCCAATACTGAAACACATGTTCGGCCTAGTGCAATGCCATGCCATGCCTTGCCTGGCACGGGGCTCAGCGCCTAGTCTATTCCATGCCATGCCATGCCCACCTGAACACACGGGGCCTCGGCACAGTGCTATGCCATGCCATGCTGAACACGAGGCCTCGCCATAGTGCTATCTACATGCCATGCCATGCCTAGACACTTGGGGCCTCAGCGCTAGTGTTATGTCATACTGGCTACCATGCTGAACACACGGGGCCTCGGCACAGTGCTCCATGCCATGCCATGCTGAACACCGCAGGCCTGGCGCTGGTGCTGTACATTCCATGCTATGACACACGGGGCCTTGACCTAGTGCTATGCTTCGACACGGTAACCCGTTCCATCGTGCCAAGAAATGTAATTTGCATTATTGATGGTGCCTCGACAATATTGATGGTGCCACAACCCTTGTTGTCCTCCATGCCATTACACCCGACAATATTGATGGCTTTCCACACCGATGCCTTGAGTGCTTCTTTCTCCAAATAACCATGCTCATTTCTATTCCATTGTTTCTTCCTTCCTCATTCATTGTTCAAAACATCATTCTCATGACAAAAAATGTTTTTCAATACCTTTTCCCATGTTTTCCCTATATTCTATATTTTTTAGAAAAAAATTAAAATAAACACTTTTCATTTAAAATATTATCAAATATTAATATTTTATAGTAAAATATTGCATTCCAATAGATTAAATCTTAAATCACCCTATTTCTATTTTATATTTTTGCTAATATTTTCGCCTATTTTCACTATTTTAGATTAATAATAAAAATAAAATATTTCCTCCACTTTAAATAGATCCAATCTGGTCCCAAATATTTTACATCTAACATTAATTTTAAAATATTTTACTATTTTCTCCTATTTTCCCTATTTTATTTTTTGTAATATTAAATATCAATATTTTACGCATCCAAATTTTTTCTTCTTTTTTTCCTTGGCCATATATAATTATTATAAAGAGATTGGCATAACAGGACTAAAATCGCTTTCTTAGTTAAAATATCACCATTATGTCTCCTCGAAGCATGTGATGTATCTCAGTTTTCAGGCTTATGTTGCTCTTCTAGTGAGTTAGTTTCACTCTATAGGCAGCGGCGCACCCGGCCCTAAGGCAAGGCGCCTTGCTCTTTGCCAGGCGTCACACTCCCAGCCACTTGTGGCGTGAGGCGTGCCTCATATACCACCCCATGCCCTGAACTGGGTCACCAGTGAAATTTAGACAGCCCCATTGCTGGTGCTTCATGTGTGATCTTTCTGTTGACTGAATTTGCCTAAAGACCGCCATGCTGCTTGCCTTCGACCGCTAACTATAAACATACGTTTCTTGCGGCAAGGCTTCTGGCTGCAGCTCTAGTTCTGCATTGCTGGCGAGGCACGCCTCTCGTTCCCCGTTGTGAGCCTGCAGTTTTCGGCCTAGTGCCACTGGCGGTGCCTCAAACCCTAGTTCATGCCTAGACACGGTGCCTCGGCCTACTACATGCCTAGACAGGGTGCCTCGACCTAGTGCATGCCTAGACATGGTGCCTCGGCCTAGTGCATGCCTAGTCACGGTGCCTTGGCCTAGTGCATGCCTAGGCACGGGGCCTCCGCCTAGTGCCTTGGCTAGGCATGATGCCTCCGCCTAGTGCATGCCTAGACATGGTGCCATACGCACAATTGCCTTGCCTGGGCAAGGTGCCTTACGCTAGTGAATGCCTGGGCATGATGGTGGCACAGTGCATTGCCTGAGCAGTTCCTCCCGGACTAGTCATGCTGGACTGAGTGCCTCAAGCTAGTGCCTTGCCTAGGCATGGTGCCTCCGCCTAGTGCATTGCCTAGTCACGGTGCCTCCGCCTTGTGCCTTGCCTAAGCACGGTGCCTCCGCCTAGTGCCTGCTTAGGCACAGTGCCTCGGCCCAGTGCCTTGCACAGGCATGGTTCCTCACAAAGTTGCGCCCTTTCAACCACTGGAGGGGTGCCTCCCTAGTGCCTTGCCTAGGCACGGTGCCTTTGCCTAGGCATGGTGCCTCTTCCTAGTGCATGCCAAGGCACAGTGCCTCCCCACCAGTACCTTGCCTGGGCCACGATTGCCTCCCCATGGTTGTACTGGGCACGGTGCCTCCCTCTGAGTGCCTTGCTGGCCTGGTGCCTCCTATCTTGCATTACTGGGCATGGTGCCTCCTCCTAGTGCATGCCTGGACATGGTTGCCTGCAGTGCATGCATCAGCCTTGGTGCTCAGCTTCAGTGCCATCACTGTTTGTTGCCCCTTTAAGTGCAGTTCTGACACGATGCCTTGGCACAGTGCCTTGCCCCTGGGCACATGGTGCCTCGACCTAGTGCGCTTGTCTAGGCATGGTTCTCTTGCAGTGCCTTACCTGGGCACGGTGCCTCCCACAGTGCCTTTGCCTGGGAATGATTTGCCTCCACAGTGCTTTTCTAGGCACGGTGCCTTAGCTGTCTTGCCTGGGCATGCGTTTTCAGCTGGTTCATGCCTATGCATGGTGCTAGCACCTTGCCGTAGTGCATGCTACCTGACGCGGTTTAATTTTTCCGACTATAAGATCTTTGTGATCGAGTGCCTTGCTAGGCACGATTCCTCGGCTTTAGTGCCGTACCATGCACAGGAATAGTGCCTTGAAACCAGTAACATGAACCAGAGCGGTGCCTCATTTGATCTTTGCCTGAACAAGTGCCCTCGAGCCCTAAGATTACCGTACCATGCTGAACAGGTGACTCGGCATAGTGCCTTGCCTGAACATAGTGGCTTACACTTGCAATCTTGTTGTCCGGCATTTTGTTGCCGACCATTCACTTGGTTGCTTGGAAATAGTAATTATCATTCTTCTCATGCTAATCATTATTCTGAGGCATCACTTATTTGTAGTGTGTGGAACAACTCCCAAACTAGTCACGGTTTGGTGTGTGGTGCATCTTGTAATCAACACGATGGCGTGTAGTGTGTTTGGAGGTAATGTGGGTTAGTAGGCTCCTTGCTGTTAGTATTCTTACCACATCATCCCATATATTCTTCAAACATGAATCATTATTTGGCATCATCATAATAGTTCTGTGTTACCTTCTCTCATTGTTGATTTCTGGTCTGTTTGCATGCCTCACTCGCTCTGCTCATGTGAATGAGTGGATACCATAACCATCAATTATGCTTCGCCGTCACTCTGACATGTGAGCATGCGAGAAGGGGTTTAATCGAGCTATGATGATGACTCTTATACGGATGGGAACCTTGCTGAGCCGCTGAGTCTCAGTGATCATGTTCTTGCGAGCTTAAGCGTTCAACGCTAAACGATAATATCTGTGTCAGCTTGCTTTGCCCTCCGTCACCCATTGTGGTCAAGCCGGTCTATGGATTAGGCGGTGTGCAAAATATACCTGAATTGATCCCTGCCCGATTAGTCATATGCTTATCTCAAAGATTAAGTCATGCCTTCATGTAGTACCAGACTAAATCAGGCTGTGAAAGCTGAATAGCTCGATAATCAGGTCATGATTTGTTTGATGGTACTTCTCAGGATAAGTAGTAATTCTACAAATATCTGTGTAGTGACGACTTCTGGAGGATGCATTTATTAGATAAGGTCGGCGCGGGCTATGCTCGTTGCTCGATGATTCATGATAACTTCGGCCGGATCACGACCATCGTGCCAGCGGCGCTCCATTAAATATCACGTCCTGCTCGACTTTCGATGGTAGGATATTGGCCTAATGTTACACACATGTGCGGTTTGACCGAGCCAGACAAGGGAGAGTGCGCCGTGAAGAAAATGTGTTGATTGGGGATGTGTGTGATGGGAGTCTATGAGGACCATGGAGTCGGTAGATGTTGCGCAATGAGTGGTTTCGATTGCCGAGTGCGTGGGTGTAGAGTAGGACCGCCTTAGGAGACAAAACGAGTGCTACGGGCGAGGTCAGGCTTGTCCGTGGTCGGGGACTATGAAGGGGGTTTGGCCTGTTCGCAGGCGGTCGGAAGTGAAGCCGCTTTCTTTTTGATGAGCCAGGGCGAGTGAAACCGGTCAGCCTGAGAGCGCGAATGAAGACCGCAGTTTCTCTGGGAGGAATGAATGGGTTGGTGTAGAGATGTACCTCTGATCTGATTAAGACTCAGGCAGAGACATGTTATTAAAGCGACAGGTGTGACGTGAGAGGTGTGGGGAACTGGACGGAGAGTTCCTACCTTCGAGCTGAGAGGGGCGAGTAAGGATGAGAGATGTCGACGAGGGGCCTTAGTGCTTGTGCGCGAGGAGACATGCACTAAGTAGTGGTGCAAGTGATTGAGATCGCCGGAGGCATCGTAACAACCATGTGAGTGTGGCTGTGTAGGCGTATGGTGTGTGACACGGGGCCTTAGCGTGAGCTTGAAACTAAAGCGATATTAGAGACACCCTTGTGGAGGCAAGTAGTGAGTGTAATGCACGAGCGGTGTGCAGGCCTTGGAGGCCAACGTAATGAGCATGCTAGAGGGCCATTGAGATATGGACCTTCAGGCAGTGAGAGAACAGGTTGCTCAGACAATTGGTGTTCCGAAAGGGGTTGTGCTTAGGGAGTCAGTAAGCGGGCTGAGAGGTGATGGGTGGCAAACCCTTTCAGGAATTATACAGCGTCTGTCTTAGGTGTTAACGTTATTTTACATTTAAATACGTATTTTTATGGCTCGATATCACAGTGGCAGAAGTTACGTGAATGCGGGTGCAAATGAGGTGAAAAGAGCAAATTTTTGGGAAGCAAATTCAGACCAGTGGAAGCGGTCTGAGAAGATGGGTGCGGGCGTCGCGACGTTCCAAGCGTCGCGGCGTCCTCCATCGTGGCGATCCCAGCGTCGCGGCGTCCTCCGTCGTGGCGTCTCAGCGTCGCTGACGTTGGAATCAACCATTGTAAAGTCAGCAATATGCGTCAGCGATGTATAGCGTCGTAGCGTCTCAGCGCTCGCGACGTTGCAACATCGCGACATCAGCGCGAGATCATTAAAAGAAAAAAGGGTTCAGAATTTGAGGTATCGGGAAGCGTACGAACTAGGGCACGGTAATCCAGAGCAGCAGAAACAACATCGATCTCGAAGAAGAGCCCGTGATTTGTATTGTTTCCCCTTGCACAGACGAAGAATGATGTTTTATCTATAAGCTATTAATATTTTCTTATTCATTATGTTCTAGATCTATACCTAGGGTATTGTTGAACCACATCGCGTTTGAATGGATTAAAGTTTATTAATTTATATTATTCATTAGGTTATGATTCATTATAATGCTTTACATCGTGGATCAATTACATGTATTTGGCCGGCATTAGTATGATCATGCACTGAGATCCAGTTCGAGAGATGAGGATACCTAGGGATATGAGTAGAAGCGACCTTTGGTTGATTCGATCAAATAGAGATATTTAGGTCAGAAGGTAGCAATTAAGGTTAGAACATTTAAGCATTTGAGATCACAGGAGTTAAGGGTAGAGATACACTCAGTTCCTACTAGCGTTCGCGATCTACCTCGAGAAGGTATCTAGTAAATAAGATCACCTTGCCATTAATAAATCATAGCGGGCCGAATAATGTCACCTTTAGAAATAATCCATTGAAAGTGGCGGGGGAGACCCGCAACCTAGTCTCCATCACATAATGATGCCGGTCCGGTTTGTTTATTTTGCTACAGGACATTGGTGACTTTATACCCCAATGCATGCATCCGGATAATATTTAGAAAAGTAAATCACCTGCATGATCCAACTCTGCCTATCCCCGAGGATTAATATCCATTACCATTGGTACCTTTGTATTACTTGGGGCGACGCGTGCACTTGCGCACATAGGCATATATTTTGCTTCTACGTTTCAACGCTATCAGTTTTTGGCACCGTTAGCCGAGGGGGATATGTTTCGTGATATAGAGAATAAAGCAATTAGATATTACTCTGGAATTTTTGTTTTTATTTGTTATTACAAGTGCTGGTAATTTGGTTTTGTTGTTTCGTGTGTGATTGCAGTTTAGATTTCAGTGAGTACATGCAACGACGAGATCAGGTTGACCAACATCTGTTCGATCCTGAGCCAGAAAGAACTTTACGAACCGCCTTAGAACGAAGAGCGAACATTTCGAAGGATTAGCAAACTGGATGACAATGAACCACGAGGATCTTAGCATTTGAGCAAAAGCAGGCCACGGAGAGGTCGAAATGGGAATAGCGGAAGGAATCAAGCACCCAGGCCATTTATCTGACGGATGATCCATACGTATTGTTAGAGGTTCTTGAGCTTCCGGCTTACGGTCGTTCGAGCCGGCTATCGGGCGACCACCCCATTGGTCAAACAACGGCGAAGTCGGTAACGTACGGATGCTTGGAACATCTTATTTCATGGATTACCCCATGAGAACCCGGATATGCATTTGACGACTTCCTTGAAGTTTGCGTCACGATCAAGTACAATGGAGTTCTTGAAGAAGCTCAGTTGCGATTATTCCCATCATAGGTGATAGAGCCAAGCATTGGCTAACAAGCCTGACCGCAGTTCCATTACCTCATGGAGCGATTTAGTGCAAAATTCTACGACCAAGTTCTTCCACCTCGAAAATTGCCTGACTTGTGCGAAGATTAATACTTTTGGGCAACTAGAGGAGAACTTGTGGAAAGCGATCGGATAGATTCCACGAACTATTGAGAAAATGCCCACACCACCAATTGACCAAATGGATGCAGGTCCACACTTTTTATAATGGTCTAAGGAATGCGACTAGAACAGTGATTGATGCCTCGGCTGGAGGAGCACTAATGAAGAAAACCACATACAAACATGAAATCCTAGAAGATGCAACCAATACAAATCGGTGGCACAGAGAAGGCACCGGTAAAGTAGTAGGTGGCGCGGATAACAAGGTTCTACGACAATGCAGTTGAATCATGTGGCGCCGTGGCTAAGCGGTTAAATAGGCGGCGGAGCGCGAATGCCATCTGGACCCGACGGTATTGGGGTTGTGTGAGTGCATGGAGGGGAGACGGCCTAGCGGCGCGAATGTCGGTCGAAACCAAGCGATTAAGAAGCGGTGATGCGTGTCAAAAGTTTCAGCGAGAATCAATCACGTAGCAAGGGCGGTATGGAAACAATTTATCAGAATGCAAAATCAAAGCTGGTGGCGTAATAATGAATCAGAGCAGTCAGAACAATGAGGTATGGATGGAGGAATAATCGAACAATATGCCATCGAACCGAGTTAGTGAACCACACTCCCACGAGAAAAAGTGGACTTAGAACAAGCCCTTTACACGGATGCTAACCTCACTCTGCTTTCATGAATAGAGACCAAGGTGAATATCTGTGTGACGACCAGTTGAACGATCAAGCGGCCTTGGTGAGAATTTGGAGGTACAAATGGGTCAAATGGCGAACTTATTGACTGAAAGGCAACCGGGTTCTTTACCAAGCGGTTCAAAAATAGCCGAAGAGATGGGAATGAACATGTCAAAGCAATTATGTTGAAGTGGTAAAGGGGTGGAGACGAGAAGCCCGATCGGTTATAGGAGGTGGGGCGAAGAAAGTCATCGACCCGTTGAATGATAAGGCGAGATAAAGGGAACAAACCTCAAGGAGAAGCGATGCAGGAAACACTCTGAAGCAAAGGACAACCCACTTAATTCCATATCCTGACGCCTAAAGAAGCGCCATTTGGATAAACGATTCGCTAAATTCATGGAGGTGTTGGTTACACGTGATATCCCATTCTTTGTGCAGCAAGGCAAATGCCCGGCTATGTAAGTTTATAGAAAGACATTGTCTCGGAAGAAAGATTGGCTGATTGAAGCGATTAACTTAAGCGAGAATGTAATTGTCATGCCGAGGAGGAAGGCGCCCTGAAAGCTTAAAGACTGGCGGGTTTCACTATCCCATGCCATTGGAAGTACTATCTTTGAGAAAACTCTTTGTGATTTGGGTGCGGCATTAATCTCATGCCCTTATCCATTTTTATAAGCGTTTGGGATTATGTGGGGGCCTTGACTACAATCCTCTGTGGTGGCGCGGATCTTTGAAGCATCCGAGGAGGGGTAATAGAAGATGTCTTGGTAAAGGTTGACAAGTTTATCTTCCCCAGCATATTTCATTGTATTAGATATGAAGAAGATAAAGAAATACCATAATCTTAGGTAGACCATTTCTTACAGCGCGGGGCAATGATTGATGTTCGGATGGTGAAGTGAGAGTCACGGGGCAGCGATGTCAAGTTCAAACGTGTTTGAAGGTGTGAGACATCCGACGGTGATACTTGCTTCGCCAGCGAGATAGTAGAGGCTATAGTGTCTAGCCGAAGTGGTCTCATTGACCCTTTGGAGGCTAGCCTAGTGGAGAATGATTATGAGAATATGAGCGAAGAGGCAGAGGAATATGTTAAATGGATGGGGACTCAGCCGGACTGTGGGAGGAAATACTTGAATCTCACAGGTGAAGGGCTAAAGCCTTGATGCCATGGTGAACAAAGCCACCCAAGATGGAACAAAACCCCCTACTAGCCATTTTGAGTATGCATACCTTGGGGTAGCATCCACTTTACAGTGATCATCCTCGGCATCATGACGAGTAGAGAGGAGGAGAAGTTGTGAGGGTCGCGAGACCATAAAAATGCGCTTGGATGGTCTCTAAGCGGGTTGAAAGGTCGCCCTTCCATGTGCAGCCATCGTATTTTGCTCGAGATGGGGCATAAACCTTAGGTGGAAGCACGGAGGAGGTTGAATGCGACGATGAAAGAGGTAGTCGAAAGAGGAGGTATTGAAATAGTTTGGATCTTGAGATAATTTAACTATTTGACGGTGCATGGGTTAGTCAATTCAGAGTGATGCCAGAAGAAAGACAGGTCATAGAGCCCCGAGAACAACATATTCTTGCCTTCTCGAGCAGTCCAGGGTGGAGGAATTTGTATTGGTCTGCGGTGAACAAACTACTCATTGCCATTTCTAGATCAGGAGGCCGGATCGCTAACGGCCATGAACACTATTACTTTCATGGATACTCCGCCATAATCAACAAATCTGCGCGCTTTTACATATGTACCCCAAGTTGAAGATCAGAGAAGACGATTCACATGTCCCTGTTGGACATTCGCATTCAAAGGATGCCCTTGATCAAGTGAAATTCCTGCAATACTTCAACGATAGTATGAGCATGGCCATTTTCTCCGACATGGTCAGAAGACAATCAAACTTTCATGGTGACACTGTGTTGGTAACGCATTTGACAACTGTCTGAGAATTTGAGACTCAGTGATAAGATGCAGAAGAGACCAACTTAGCACCTCAATCAGAGAAGTGCCATTTGCGAGTGGCACAAGAGGGTATCAGACTCGGTCACTCCGATTTCAGCAAGAGGAATAGAGGTGGACAGAGCAAAGATTGAAGCAATTGGAAAAACTACCACCCCATCAGTAAAAGGGATCATATTTTTAGGCCACTGACTCATGTATGCTTTCATCAAAGACTTTCAAATTGCTAAACCGCTGGTCTAATCTTTTAGTCCAAGGGATCCATTCCAGTTTAATTCGTTCGCATGCATTTTCAGTGTTGAAGGATAAATTGATATCAGCTCCTATTGTCGTGGCTCCAGATTGGTCCTTCCCATTTGAACTTATGTGTGACGCGTATTTTGCGACAAAGGGTCGGGCATAAACGTAGAGAAAATTTCGTGATTTACTATGCGTGAACCTTGAACGATGCTCAATAATTATGCCACTACAGAGGAAGGAACTTTGGCTACTGTTTCGCTTGTGAAAATTCAGGCCTTATTTGATTTGGTAAATAAGGTGGTAGTCCACACCGATCATTCCGCTATTAAATACTGATGACTAAAAGACGCCTAAACCCGATTAATCCGGTAATTCTGTTACTTCAAGACACCTGATGAGATTAAAGACAAGAAAGGCACTGAGAACCTAGTAGCAGATCATCTTTCACGATCAGGGTACATGATATTCAGGAATGCATGACTTTCCGTGATGAGCGAACTTAGCTATTGAAGACAAGAAGGCGCTCCATGGTTTATGGGATGGAATTATTTGGTAGCCAAGGTAGTCCCTCCATAATTTAACTATCAACAGAAAAAACGGTTTTTCGCACATCAGAAACACTACTATCGAGGAGCTAATTCTTTTACTGCATACCTGGCCGACGTAGATCCGATGCCCTAAGATGAAATGAACAATATAATCGAACCAACGCCACTCCTACCATGGTGACATTTTGCGGCTGAGAACTGCTGCCAAGGTACTCAATCAGCCTCTACTGGGCCTACGGCCCAAAGATGCTCATCATTTCAGATCCACATGACAAATGTCAAAGAATGGGCATTTCTAGAAAGGACGAACCACCCATGCACCCCATTCTCGAAGTATTATTTAATTTCATGGGATGAATTTCATGGGACCATTTCCTCATCTTACAACAACCCACACCTACCAGCGTGACTATGTATCGGCGGTGGAAGCACCAATTCCGCACTAACGATGCCAAGGTCATGGCTCAATTTCTTCGCAGAACATATTCTCCGATTTGGAACCCTCGGCACCACGCGATATTGTACCATTTCTCGCAATAAGCGTAATTGACAAGGCTTTGCAAAGTAATGGGTAAGGCCATCGCACATCTTCGCATATCACCCGCAGTCAAATGGGCGCGCAGGTGTCAAATCGGTGAAATTAAGGCTATTTAGAGAAGACGCTTAATAATTCCAAAGGATCGGGTCTAAAAGATCGAAGATGCACTACGGCACAACAAGACAGCTTTAAAACTCCTTCGTATGTCGCCTTCAAATTTGTGTATTGCAAAGTTTTTTTATCTTCCGTAGAATTGGAGACACTGAGCTTCATCGGCAATCTCGATGGGGTTGAATATGATAAGACACTAAAGCAGTGAGAAGCGACGCTACAACAAGAACTAGACGAATCTCGTAGAATGAAGCGCATGAATGCCCAAGATTGCATAAGAAAGACAAAAGCCTCGGCACGTATAAACACATTACTGTGAAGGAATTCGAAAGTGGGACAACAAGTTCTATTGTTTAATCTCCGCTCAAAACTCTTTCCGAGAAAATTAGTTCAGATATCCCGCCCTTCACAAATGGACTCCCAGATCTTTCATGGCGGAGCTAGATTACACATCTCGAGAAAGGCACATTCACAATACCACCCAACTAGCTGAAGCCGTATTTCTGAGGTGCAGTTCCATGCAAATAAGCGCATCATTCCGACCGTATTAGATGAAGTGCAGAAGATCAAGAGCCTCCCAGTCCCCAGCACCTGAGATTCAGTACAAATGAGCTAACACAAACATAGCGCTTCGAGGCAACCTGGGGTTTATTTTCATGCAATTTAACTTTTGTGTCTCACTTTAGTTATTTTCCGCTAAGTTAGGTCGGTTTGTCAGGCCGCCTCAGACTGGAATCAAGTTCTCAGGGTCGCTTACTTTCGTGGACTCGCTAACGGTACCGGAGAGGATCCGCTACGCGATGCATCGGGGGAAAAAGTCCGAGGAGTCCCACCGCATTTAGGGGAGTTTCTTTATCTTAGACCTTGTTGGAATTTTTGCGCATTCAGAACGCCAGCGACGTTGCTTTCCACGCCGCGACGCGAAACGTCGCGCGCCAAGTTTACTCGCTCGAACAGCCGCGACGTGAGATCCCAATGTCGCGACGCCGATTTTGATATTTTCCTGAACGCCGCGACTTTGATTTTTAACGCCGCATTCGATTTCACCATCCTCTCGTGAACGCCGAATGGAACTGAACGTCGCGACGTTGATTTCGGTGTCTCCGAACCGCCGCGACGTGAGTTCCCAACGCCGCGACGCGATTATTGCTATTCACCGGAACGTCGCCGACGTTGAATCAACGTCGTCGCTGAAGAGGTCCTCTCTCGCACGTCGCGACGCATCGCCCTCGAACGCGCGACGTCCCGAAGTCGCGACGTTGCCCTGTTTAAGGCCCAAAAACCCCTTCATTTGTTGTTCTTACCCTACCCCAGGTTCGAACCTTAGCCTTCCTCGCCATCAAGCCACCCGACCCCGTCGAATCCCCTTCCACACCGGTCGAGATCGTGTTTGCATCTATCATCTCGACACCACCGTCACTCACCACACGCACATTCTCCACCATCCCACACCCCAACCACCGTGACCGCCGATTTCCAGACCGCGACGTAGGTGTCTCCTTCCGGCCCAGTCATCTTCCTTGAAATTTTAGTTTAGGTCCGGCTTCAGGTGGCTGAAAGTGTGTCCCACGCCCCGGGGCCTCTGTCCATTGCTCGCTTAATCTATCGGCCTTAGGTGTATGGGCCAGAGTGTTCGAGATTTTACCGAGCCAACCTAGAGTAACAACTTAGTACCTTCGAAGTTCATTGACTCTAGAGCTCTAGGTCGTTTACCCATGTCCGGGAAAAGACAGCAGCCGCTGTTTGAGACTGCTGGGCCTGACCAAAGTTGAGGATCTGACCCAAAATTACGATGTCACGGTTCGTGAACGAGGGCGTCGACCCGTCAAGACCATTTGTAAGAAACCGCTCGCTCCATTAAGGAAAAGGGTTTCCACCACCCCGATGACTTTTCCACAAAGACGATTGCGCTAAGTGGATATACAGCACTTCGCTGCACTCATCCAGCTACATGAGGTGGAAGAGAATTCTACGCCTAATCTCGCCTGGCCCCATGTCATCAAAAAGGTTCGAAGCTAGGGGTGTCGGGTCGACTTCCCCCTATGAGCTTCCATCTAATATTACTATACCTAGACTGGCGTCCCCGAGTCAGTCATTGACGGGCTTCACGAGCACTCGACTACCCCGAGATCATCTGGTGTCGACTACGGCCGGTGAGTGGAAACCTGCCACAGTGAGGGCCATACAGCTTCCGCTTCTTCAAGGCCAAGCACTTGGCCTATATCCTTAAAGGTCCGGTGATCACTTCATCACGCCAGCCTTATTCCGACGACGAACGTGTGTGAAGTGACAACAAGCAGGTTCTCAGCCAACTGGTGCCATCATTCAGATATCCCTTGACGTGGCAGTTATGTAGGATGCTATCCTCAACCGGACGCTAAGATGAACTGGGCACCCTTCCTCATTCGGTTTATGCAAACGAGTCGGTGCCCTAGATTATGTCAGAGGCGTGGTTACACTCCCATCAAAGCCATATCCGCTGGCAGACAAACCGTGTCCACGACTAGGGGGCCTACGACCGGCCATGAGCCCTCGACAGGAGGATCGAGCTTCCCCGCCTATCAAAGCTCGTTGACTCCTGGGCGATCCCTAGGGGGACATTGGGCAGTCCTCGTCTCAACCACCTCCACCACCATCACAACCCCACTCTGAGGCAAATCCTCCAGCCTCCCAATTCGACCGAGGTGGACCCTGGGTGGCTCCCACTCTCATCAGCTTCACGACTGACGGCAGACCAGGAGCACCCGAGTCCTCATCACACAGATATGGGAGGTGCTTCGCTGATGTATCGTACGCAGGTTGGCCAACCAGCCACTATTCTTCAAGAAGAAAGAGTCCCAGAGGCCCATTGCTCTCGCCGTTTCACTACCGCCACCGCTACCTCACTCGCAGTTGATCACTGTGGAGTTCTCTCAATCATCGTTTTTTATTACCAGTTGAGGACACTAGATATTTGTTCGGGGGTGTGTGGGTGGTGACTGAAAGATCGAAGTTTTTTGGGTTAGGATTAGTTTAGTTTTGTTTTGATTGTGATTTAGTGAGGTTTTGTTTCGCTAAAGCATGTTAGTCAGGTTTCGTTTAGTTTCCTGGGCCATTGCTTTCACTTTAATTTGATGAGTCATGTTAGTTTTTGTTTGCGTGTGTATTAGGTCATTCTTATACGTAGTGGTTTCATGTGTAGGTAGTTTGTGTATGTGTGCCATGTTGAGAGTCGAATATCACTTGAATCGACCACTATCGACATGGAAGAAACTGGACATATGAAGTTTCATGCCTCAGAATTAGGTTGAATAGCGAGGGGGTGGTTAGTGAACCACTTCCGTAAATGTGTGAAACTATTTCAACGACCCTATCACAATCACACACTAATGACCTTCGTGGTATGCATAGGTGCCGAGACCAACTACTACATAGTTCGAATAAACCTGGGAGTCTCTAAATATCTGGGCAAGGATGTGGGACACCCAACCAAAAGAGGAATGCCAATGAGCCCCAACCAAAGAAAAAAAAAAAAAAAAAAAAATATATATATATATATGTATATATATATATATATATATATATATATATATATATATATAGGCTTGTGAATTAGAAATTGGGCTGGTCATCCAATAAGAACCCGGCACAAACTGAGGGGCCCTTCAAGTTTAACGCCTAAGCCAACCAGCCAGAGTCATTGACTCCCACTGCCCGCTACATGGGACAGATGGATCATTCCCACAACCCGTGGCCTTTTGAGTTTGGTTGTGTTCTGGTGAAGTTTGAAGGAATTTAATGCCCGCGCCCTTAACTAATTGGTGGGGAGTCACCAATGGATCCCCCGTCACAGAACACTCATCTAGGAACTTCGTACTTAGCCAAGCTTCTTCACTTTTAGGTATTTAGAAATTTTTTAGGTGTTTTGGTAAGGAATAAAAAGGGGTGCCTATCCTTCCTAGTTAGCTTCTTCCAAATAGTGTCAGCTCAAGTTCAAAGTTCGAACCTAGGTAGCACACTAAAGGTCATTCATTCAACTAGATAGTCCTTCAGAGTAAAGTGTTAACATCTCTGGAGGCTTGAAATTAGCCACTTTAATCTATTTCAACCTTAGTTCTTCCTCCGAAAGTCGACCTGTGTGCATCCCGTGATCTCTCGAACAAAACAGCAAAGCAGCAGTAAGTCACCAATCTTGATCCCCTACTTCTATCAAAGATGTGCATCACTACCTAGCCATTGGACACTGCGATGCGGTATGTGTCCCAGCCCTATTCTGTTTGTATGCAAGAAGCTAAGTTTGGGGTGTGAGGCGCTTAAAACACTGTGGTATAAATTCCGCCCCGTCTTAGGTTTTTGGGGCCAAGATTTTACATTTAAATACGATTTTTATAGCTCGACATCTCGAGTATGGCAAGTTCTGGAATGTAGGTGCAAATGAGGTGAAAAGAGCAAATTTTTGGAAGCAAATTGGAGCAAGGAAAAACAGCAGGTGAAAATACCGAGCGCCGCGCGACGTTTCCAACGCCGCTACGTCCCTTAATGCCAGATCGCCCCAACGTCAGCGACGCCCCTGACGCCCCAACGCGGCGACGCCGTCAACCAAAGTCAACAAGCAAAGAACGCCGTGATGTCTCAACGCCGGATGCCTCAACGTCGCTGACGCTATAGCGACGCCACGGAGAGATCATTAAAGAAAAAAGGGTTCAGAATTTATACTCCGAAGCTGACTGAATTAGCACGTAATCCAGAGCAGCAAAGAACATCTATCTCAAGAAGAGCCCGTGATTCGTATTGTTTCCTTTTCGGGACAAGAGAATGATGTTTTATCTATCGCCTATTAATATTTTCTCTTATTCATTATGTTCTAGATCTATACCTAGTATTGTTGAACCCCACACATGCTTGGAATTGATTAAAGTTTATTAATTTATATTATTCATCGAAGTTATGATTCATTATAATCGCTTTACATCTCGGATCAATTACATGGTATGTCACAACATTAGTATGATCATACTAGAGATCCGAAGATTCAGAAATGAGGATACCTAGGATATAGTAGAGCAATTTTCGCTGATTCAACAGAGATATTTCCGATCCCGAAGGTGGTACTAAGGTTAACATTTAAGCATTTCTGGAAAATCGAGTCGTAGAGATACACTCAATTCTAATACTAGCTAAATAGGAGAATACACCTCGAGAGAGGGTATCTCGTGAAATAAGATCACCTACATTAATAAATCATAAACTGCATCGAATAATGTCACCTTAAGAAATAATCCATTGAAAGTGGTGTAGATACATCCCTAAGATTCATCACATACATAGTAATTTTCAGATCAGTTTGTTTATTTTACTGCATTAGTGACTTTATATACACAATACATACATCCAGATAATATTTGAAAAGTAAATCTCCCTGTGAGTCAACTCACCTATCCCCGGTGTGATCAATATCCGTACTTTACCTGGTACTAATCGTATTACTCGGCTAATGCGCACTTGAGCACATAGGCGTATATTTTACACACCACGTTTTCAGCCTGTCAAGAGGCCATTGTTATAGAGCAGAGCGCGAGTCAGTAACGAGCGCAAGGAGAGGCACGCAAGATGCCAGTTTCGCAGCAAAGGTCGAGGAGATAATGCTATGTAGGTTGATGTCATGCCTTGTGAGATTCAGCGCATTTGACATGTGATGGAACGACGAGCATTAGTCAGACAATCCTATGTGAAAGGATTGATCGAGAGAAGGCTGGTCCTAGTACTGTTAGACGCAGACATGTTAATAAAATTTAGTAAGTGTGATAGTTGGTATCGTGAGCAAAAAGAGTTTGCTATCTCAAATGTTGCAGTTTTGTGTTGGAGCATGCAGGGCTGAACTTCCATTGATTTGAGACTCTAGAGTGATTCAAATAATAAGATGAGTTAAAGACGTCGAAAGTTATACAGAGAGGAACCAAAGATTGGGGACTGCAGTGAATTTTTTCTTAAACTGAGAGGAAGAGTTGCTCCCTGGAAAGACATGACCGAAGGTAGAGTGCTCATCGCATGATTGAGAGAAGAAGAATGAGTCATAACCTGCTGTAGCAGCGTATTAAGACCGAGGGAAAGAGGTCCCAAGATTTGCTGATAGCCAGATAGAGGTCACCGTCACGAAATAAGAGGCAAGAGATGCAGTGCCTCGTAGTTTGAAATGGGCGAAGAGGCTGGGCTAGTAGCCACTTGCTTTGTCATAGTGAAAAGCATTGAGGTGTGGACTAGGAGGCAATTTGAAAGGTAGATTCACGTCGCGGCATTGCCCTCATGACAAGAGTGGTTGAGGATATGTAAATGGGGAACCAAGTATGGAGTCCTACATGTGTGGTTGCACTAGACCTGGGCCTTGATAAAGGAGATGTGCTTCGGGAGAGCAAGAGATAGCTCATGATGCTCGCAGAGTACGGCGGTGGGAAAGAGTTCCCTGAAAGATTGAGAAATGGAGGTGGACCTGCAAATCGCAGGCACTAGAGATCGGTTTCACCCAACACTCGTTTTCTCGTGGACCCTGCAGAGAGGCAAGAGAAGTGATGGGAGCAGTTTGAGTCATGCCAGGCCAAGATGTTTGTTTCACGATTATCAAAGGCAGTTTCACTTGTGCCATTAGGAAGGTCAAGTTCTGTTGGGATTGGAAAGCTGTTATGAACAGAGAACCCCAGAGGGGAGGTAAAATAACTACTTAAGAAATAGCAAAGATCTCGGTGGGACTCTGATCCGAGTAGTTTGAGTGAGTCCCAAAGGCAAAGTAGAGCGGATCAGAGGTGATCGACTGCAAATTTTAGTAAAAGTGCATGTTATGCTTTGATAGAGAATCTGGACAAAACAATGATGAAGAACAAAGTTTTGGATTTCACAATAGATAGTAGGAGGAATCCTTAAAGGAGAAGGATGGATGAGTCAACTCTATCGTAGATTTTGGCCTCGATGGCATGTGTGTCTCAAGAATCAGGGGGTTCTATAAGAGAAAACAAAATGAAAGAGCTTTCCATTTTGGCAAGAGTAGATACTCTGTAACATAGTCTGACATGGTGTTGTTGGTTTTGAAGATATTTCCATGTGGTAGGCACAACTCAAGTTTAGTAGAGTCACAAAGAGAATGGAGAGAAATGGATAATTGCTTTGAGAGAGAGAGAGAAAATTGGATGGGCTCAAGAGAATGGGAGAAGTTTCAAAACCTTCAAGAGGAATGAGGCAATTATGATAGAAGTCTGATCGGTCTGTAATTTGAGCCAACAAAGTGACTTCCTCAGTGGAAAACAAAGCACCACTGGCAGTTTCACAATGAGCACATCAAAGTTCGAGGATGCCCAAAGAAACCTCGTTGATCGCAGTACTATGATCTAGTGTGTTAGAGTACACAAAGAGAGGAGATCAACGAGACCACGAAGTGGTGAACATCCGTGATACATAGTGTTCGAGGAAATTTGGTCCTTAAATAGGTGTACAACTCCCGTATGTATAAGATAGCGGATGCCTCAGGAGAGATTGGAGCTACAATAAGGAGGACCCAGGAGTGTGGGTGTATCTCTAGATCTTAGGATGTCGTTGATGAACATTGGTAGAGGAAGCACGCTAGAAGGTGAGACAGTGATAAGAGGTGGCGATTACCTTGGGCCTTAGGTGTAACAAGTAAGGTAAGACCAAGTCTATTAGAGTTTTAGGCGTCCGACCAAAAAGGAGCATCATTTGAAGACATGGGATCGTGTTAACTTCTATTGTGTGAACAAATAAGAGGTGACACGGTTATTTCTCAGAAGGAGGCCTAAGCAGACGCCTAGCGCGTGAGAAGCCTGGTGAAGAAGATTTTTTCAAGATCTATTCAGCAAGGGTATTGCTGCCTAGTATAGCAGAGAGGAGTGTTACTGTTAGATACGTCGGCATAAAAGTAAAAGACGATTACTTTCTGGATGAGTGGAGCATAAAGATGGTCACACGTCTGATTCTATCGAACGCCCCCAGTTAGCAGAACAATAGAGACCCAGTGGGATACAGAAGTGAAGACAAGAAAGACTTTACGGTAGTTGAAGACCACGAGGGCGTGTAAATGGAGTGGGGGAGAGTTTGTTACACATGTGTGCGGCTCACTAAGCCAGATACAAGAGTGCGCCGGAAGAAAATGTGTTGGTCAGTGTGCTGGATTGAGTCCGTGGAGGACCGTGGAGTCGGCATGTTGCGCAATGAGTGGTTTCCCCTGCCTGGGAGTGCATGGGTATGAGAGCAGACCGCCTTAGGACAAGACATAGATGCTGGAGGAGCGAAATGAGTCATCTCGTAGTTAGGATTCTCATGAAGGTGCCCACCCACCCTATGCAAAATGGTCTGGTTTAAGCCGCTTCCTATGCAAAATGGTGGCCTAATCGGCGGGAAAGAAGACCCGGCTGAGTTTGGACTTCTAGTCCGACTTTGTGAAATGACTTGAGGTGTAGGATAAGTGGGAGCCAAAAACGCGTAAGGTGAAATACTACAACTTTTAACGTTATTTTACTTATTCCTGAATCGAGGCGGGAACATCCCCTCCTTTGGATTCCGGCACAGGCCAAGGCCGATTCGTGAAGACATTGTCAGGTGGGAGTTTGGTCAAGGTACGATCCGTTTGGGCAGACAATGCAGGGTCCTAAGACGAAGCTCAATGAGAACGGAAACTCGTGGAACAAAAGGGTAAAGCTCGCTTGATTCCTATTTCCACGAATATCAATCCAAGAAAGCGTGGCCTATCGATCCTTTCAATCTTCAGAATTGAAGCTAGAGGTGTCGGTGCTACCACGCTGTGGATAGTCGGGTTTGCATGAACTGCCGTCATAGCGACGTTGTTGATCCCTTCGATGTCGACTCTTCCGCATCATCAGGAAGCGTAATTCACCGCCAAGTTTTACTGTTCACCACCAACAGGAACGGAGTCGGGTTTGGGATCGTCAGAGACAAAGTTAATGATCCATCGATGACAAGAAACGCGACAATAATTCAACCCAGTACGAGTAATCTGATTCGCACAATCGTCATCGCCATTGTTGAAAAGGGCGTGAAGTTATCGGCGCCGGACGCCGCGATCGGTATTTGTTTAACCGGCTAGAAACGGCGCGCGGCCCGCCGCCCGATTATCAACCCCGCAGGCCCCTCACCCCCGTGAACGCGGTTCATCAAGTCTCACGGGTGACAAAACCGTGGTGGGGCCGCTTTGAAGAATTATTTCCTGGATCAGCGACAAGTAGAATCCTTCGTTGCATAACTTAAATTAGTTGACGGTAAATAGGAGTAGAAGACTGGCCCATCGCTTAATGATCCACTAAGATTCAGCCCTATGTCACTCCGATTCGTCCCTTTCCCTCGAACCGATCCCCTCACATTTCCCTTTTACCCCTTCCTTTTTCATCTCGCCGATAAGAGGTTCTGAAACGTTACCCGAGGTGGTACCCGGGAAGCTCCCTTGACCGTCGAACACATATTCCGCTCGATGGCAAAGGCATATGGAATAAAAATCGAAACGAAATGACAAGCGACAGGACGCGAGTGCCTCGTCGATTCTCGCCGACATTGGGGAAGATAAGGAATTGCACACTAGCACGATCCCACTTGCACACTGGCTATTAAGGTGTGCCCCTACGTGGTCGCCTCCCATACAATTACATGCCCCCCCCATGCTAGCCATGCATATACACGCGGTTTCATTTCACTACTGCGGCATGCTCAGTCACGCTGTTCCGGACTAAGAAAGCCCCACAGTAATGCAGGGCGACATGCTTAGAAAGGGGTGCCACGGCTCAGTTCATCGCTTCAATAGGGTGTCTCACCCAAATGGCCGTCTAGACAAGCAGTCTCCCACCCAAATGATGTGCCTGTGAAAGCGCGCAGATTCTAATTCCAAGGCATGCCTAGGCACAACACTAGGCCTAGTGGTCAATGACATGCCAAAACAGTCGGGTGCCCTGGGCCTAGTGCCATGATACGACTAGCACCTGCTCCCACTTAGTGCTATGACATGCCTAGAAACTGATTATCCCGTCCCAGTGCATGCTTAGGCACTAACTCACATCTGCGTGCCATGATATCTCTTAGACACCGACATTGCCTAGTGCATGTCGCAGCATCTGCACCACATTTGTGCCATGACACTAGACATGGTGATGTTCTGCCTTAGTGCAATGCCTGTGACCTGCGTCCCCTGGGCCATGCAAGAACATGCCCAGACATGGTGATCTGGCCCAGTGCATGCCCAGGCACGATGCCCCACTCAGCGCCATGACATGCCTAGACACAAGGATTCAAATTCCACGCATGCCCAGGCACAAAGGTCTCCAACAAAGATCCACAGATGCCTAGACACTGCACCCCTACTAGCATGCCCAAAGTAATCTGATTCGACCTGAAGGCATGCTCATAGGGCACTCTGCCCCGCCCATATCCACGGCGCCCAGACACCTGGGCGTTCCCTACCAGTGCATGCCTAGCACCGGCGCCCCCCGCCAAGTGCCACGCCATGCCGGACACAAGGTCTCCGCCTAATGTCATGCCTCGCATGGTGTCTCGCCAGCACGCCCAGCATGTGCCCTACCCAGCACGCCTTGGCACCAAGGCCCGCCTTGGGGCACACACCCAGCACCTGGCCCCCTACCTGAAGGCCAGCGACACATGCCCAGACACCTGATCCGGCCAAGTGCCCTCACCATGCCCCGCCCATGACACGCCTAGACACGGTGATCTCGACCAGCGCATGCCCAGGCACCTGCCCCTACAGTGCCATGACATGCCCAGACACCGATCGCCCCAGTGCATGCCTAGCACCTGCCCCGCCCCAGTGCCATGACACGCCCAGACACGGTGATCCGGCCTAAAGTGCATGTCTAGACTTGCCCTCGCAGAGCCATGGCAAGCCTAGACACGGTGCCCTCGGCGTAGTCAGTCCATGCCCTGGCATGGTGCCTCGCCTAGCATATGCCCAGGCACAGCCTCGCCAGGCTACCAGACATGCCCAGACACGGTGATCTCGGCCCAGTACCCAGCACCCTGCCCTACCTAGTGCCAGCCATGCCCAGGCTGACCGCATGCCCCGCCCCAGAGCAAATGACACACACACGCCCAGCATGGTGCCCCGGCCCAGAGCCACACCCAGCCATGCGGCCCTGCCTCAACTTGGGCCAGCTCGACATGCTTGTGGACCTGCCTTTTCCAACATGCAGCTGACATTCCTAGGCACCTGCCTCAGCCTAGTGCCATACACATGCCCAGCACTCCACGCCCCTCGGCCTGGGCGCCATGATTTCACCACGGTGCCTCGTCATAGTGATATGACATGTCAGAGTAACACATACCTATTTTCGTTGGTGTGGCGCACGGAACCCAAGTAGTCACTTTCCTCAATGCCTCGTCAATACAAGGCGCACTGGCACTCCAACTCGTATTTTACAAGACAATCTTGCAAGCCCTACATCATGCCTCGTGGATCCAAATCACAATGAATTAACCAAGTTTCGCACAGTGTGCCTCTTAAAAAGTTGGGTCATGTAACCTGAAGATAATTATGACTAAGAGTCCCACTTAACTCTTCTAGGCGTGAAAGACCTCCTGGTGCTACTGGACCTAGGTGGGAAGGACCCTAAGTCGGAAAGACTCCTAGGCGGAAGGACTCCTAGGCGGAGACCCCTACCCTGTGGGATTTACGTGGCCGGTGTAGAAGTTTCAATCACTGTGGACCCCAGAAGTGAAGGATTGCATTGGCTTGCAAGATTGAAGACTAGAGTTAGAGTAGGACTCTTAGTCATAATTGTACTAAGATTGCCTTTGATGCTATCCTATATAAAGGCCTGCGTGTCACTTGGTTAATTCATTATGAGTCATGATCCAGCTGTGAGAGCATAGAGGCATCCCAAGACGTGGGAGCCTTGTAAGATTTGTTCAGATTTTAGTGAAGCACAAACACAGTTTGTAGAGTGCCCGACGCCTTTGTTCGAGAAGGAGACATTGAGAAGGATGGCCTAGAGGGTTCTTAGGCGCCACACGGCAGCCAAAATAAGGCGTGTGTCATCAGAGCCACGTATGGCTAATGTAGGATGATCTTTCCGCGATGCGCCGCGTGAGCAAGTAACAAGGATAGAGGCTGAGATAGCACCGCAAGTGTCCTGCAGCTTGACGGGGAGATAGGGCACAAAGCAGAATCCCGAGGCTTAACACCACCCTTCGACTCATGTCGCTAATGACGTCCCCACGCCAACGCCAAATGGTCCATGGACTCGAGAGAGAAGGCCATCGAGTGAACTGGCGGAGTCATTCCGCATTGCGGTGATGGACCATGACCGAGGGAGTTTGATGATGGATCGATCCCAGAGGGGAGACTGCAAGGCCGTGGCGAGCAGTGGTGTGTGGGCACACTAGCTAAGGCAGATCCACTTCCCCCGTGAAGAACTGAGCTAAGCCTTGGGGGCTGTGCAATGTAACGTTGAAAAAGACTTCTAGAGAGAACTTCCTCAAATATGGAGCAATACTATCGCTGCCGACATACCGCAGAACAAAAACGATAAACTACTCATGTATTTGACAGGATGCAAAGCTTTGGTGGCGGACTAGAACAAGCTTGGGACGATGATGACAGGGGATGGTCACCAAAGATCGAGAGACGGGAGATCTGAAAGCAAAGTCAAGGATCGCTCTACCCACAAAACACAACGTGGATGGCGAGTCTCCGAAGAACCGGCAGACGGATCAGTCGAGACTATGTGAAAGAGTTTAGCCTTGCTGATCCTAACATCAAGGACATGTCCGGTCGACAAGTCGCTCAACTTCATGTCCGGCTGGTGTTGATGGGCTCAAACCGAACCGAGAGGCAAGGTGTCCAAGACTTCGCTTCAACAATGGCAACAACATGATCACTTGAACCTGACTACAAAGTGACCTCTTCCTCTACTCCCACCCAAAAAGGGAAAAGCCAGAACAAAGAGCTCGACCTAAGTCAGATGCGTAAGACCTAAGAGGAGGTAAGGCTGGAAGATGTCGCCAGATAATGCAGCTAGCGGGGGAGAGAAAGGGATCACACAAACTATTTCTAGGCCATCTGATGCTTCTATCTCGGCAGATAATACACTGCAAGCAGATCACTGCTCCAAAGAAGAGGTTCACAGAACATGGCGTAAGAGCGGAGCGACTGCGCTGGGCAGAAAATTTACAAGTGTTTCAACCCTCTTCAAGGAATGCCATTTGAGCCGAGAGGTGGGTGACTCCATTGTACAGAGACCGATGTATGTCGAAGTTGCCACCTGGGAAAAATTGTGGCATTTGTAGACAAAGGGGGCGACCCACAATTTTGTATCAAAAAGGAGGCAGCTGACTTGACGAAGTCGTTAAAGATGACAGCAAGCTCAAAGCTCCAGAATAGCCAAGCACGCGAGACGATGGAAGGTAAAGGCGAAGAACATGGCAATTCACCGAGGATTGAAAGGTAAGATAGACTTCGTTCCTTTGGATGATTTTTGATTTCTATTTAAAGTAACGATTTCTTCGAAGAGCCAGCCTTGTCACGCACTCGAATGGACTGTTGATCTCGAATGGTAAACATCCATGCTTTGTGGTCACATCAAGAACCGCCTAAGCAGACCTTGTGGGGAGAAGACATTATCGCTCCGCAAGAACCTCCGAAAGCCCTGTAAAGGGTGAAACATGTCGCTGCAATGACCTCAGACTGGGCTTCAAACAATCGTTGAAAACGATGCCAGCACCATGGTTGAGGGAGATTTACCAATGTTATGCCCCGACGACAAAGAAGCCGCCACCGAAGGCGACGGATCACGATAGCTCGCGGCTGGTCACCCCGCCAAGCTCCCGTATCGATGACTCCACCAGAAGAGAAAGGGAAGCAACACTGAGCCGCTGGATGCGGGCTTGGTCCAGCCTCCAAAGCGCTGATGGGGCACCGTGTCGCTTTCAAGAAGCAAGATGGATCGCTTCGATGTGTGAATTAACGTAATCGACAAAGCTATGATCAAGAACAAGTATCCGATACCATCGCTGAATTGTTCAATCGATCGAAAGCAAGGTCGAGCATCACCAAGCGAAATTTTGCGATTGGGATATTGGCAAGTGCGCGTGGCTAAAGGGGACGAGGCAAAGACTACATGTGTAACACGGTATGGAAGCTTTGAATTTTTAGTTATTCCTTTTGGATTGACTAATGGTCCCGCTACATTTTGTAACCTCATGAATGATGTCCTATTCGACTTCTTGGATTCATTCGTGGTGGTATACTTGGACGATATAGCACTACAACCCACTCTGAAGATCACGTGGTACACCTTGAGAAGGTGTCAGCGCAGCGAGGCGTAAATCCACAGATGTCAAGGAAAGAGAAGTGAGCCTGCTTCCGCACTCGAGATCAAGTTTTTGGGTAATCCGATTTCAAAGTTCAGAGACAAGGATGGATGAGCAAGAAGAATTCAGAGCTGACCACCACCAAGGTGAAAGAACTCAATCATTCCTCGACTCATACAAACTACCATGTGAGGATTTATTATGGGTCATTTCAAGATAGCCAATGCCTTTACCACCTGAAAAAGATAGGAATGGAATGGGACGCAGAGGCCAGTCGCCCAAAGCTCAAGATGTTAGACACCAAAGCGCTGAGACCGACTGAGTTCATTCAAGTGCATACTGACAAGTCAACAAGTACCCAGGTGGAGGTCAGCAAGAGGGGTAATCTAGCAGCACGGTAGCCCAAGTTGAATGCAAATGAGCAAAGGTACAATACCATGTAAAGAGATGACTACTACTATCCATTGCCTTGAGGACTGGTACACCATCATGGGAACGCGGCCACAGAGAGGATCGACAATGTTGCCACTGCCCTTCTTCATAACTTAGAAGCGTTTCACGCTGCTAAGCTCGATGGCAAGAGTTCTCACCACTCACTGTAGGGTGCATAAGTCGGCTCGACACAACCAACTAGGAAGATGTAATCAGTAGGAAGGAAGCTGCGAAGTCAGAGGGAAGGGCATGTGCCTTCAAGCAAGTCAGAGACAGAGCTGCAAGAAACACATGATACTAAATGGGACACAACGAGAAGAGAGAACTAGCATTACCGGGTACCTGGCTCTTTTCATTGGCATAAGATGAAGGAAGACGTAAGCATATGTCAAGACATGCCATGTTTGTCAAGCGACAAGTTCAAGCTGGGTTAAGAAAGAGATTGTTACAGCTCCTCATCATCTCGAAAACCGCGGGTAATGTATCGGCGACTTGGCTGTGGGTTTCAGTCGAGGGCTTTGACCGCCAAGCGCGGTAGACGTTTTCGCAAGTACGCCGTCTTCATTCCAGCCCCGGAGCGCGTCTCAACACCAGAGGCGGGCCACAAGATCTTCTTCGCAAGAATGTCAGAAACATTTCTGGGATGCCCGAGGGACATTGTGAGCAATCGCCGCGTCTGGCCAAAAGCGCATTTAGGGTAGAGCTGCTCAAGATGTGGGTATAGAGCGAAGTTCTCGACATGAATCACCTCAGAGACTGATGGCGCGGCTGCAGCGAAAGGAATAAGATGCTAGAAGAGTACTTCGCGCCTACTACTAGCCTCTCAAAGGATAATTCGCTGGAACTTCTAGAGCTTCGCTGTGAGTTGTCCTACACCACCGTTCACGGCTGGTGGTTAAGGAGCTCCTTTTGAGGTAGCCATCGAGTTTCAACCCCGCACGCCCTTGGATGTGCTGGTTATTGAGCAACCTGGACTCAGCGTGAGCCTAGCTGCTTACAAGTTTGCAACGTCTCGGCAGGAATTACTTGATGAAACCAGAGACAGCCTTGAGAAGGCAAGTAGACGCATGAAGAAGTATGCGGATAAAGGCAGGAGACCTTGGGAATTTGAGCAAGGGGAGATGGTTCTGTTGAAGCTAACTCCTCAGATCATGAAGAAAATCCGAACAAGGCCAGAGAGGTTTGATTCAAATATGATAGAATCTTATGAAGCTTCTCCAGAAGGATTGGAACGCCTACAAGCCGGTTACTGCATGACAATAAGCTTTCACCCGACCTTCCATGTGTAAGCTCAAGTCATCATGCTGAACCCTAGTCCACAGTAAGCAGTTGCTGAACCGCCTTTGGTTAGAGTCAAGTTCAGCAAAGAGATTGCAAGTATCCTAGATAGAAGATGGGCAACCGAAGACCAAGTGGAATCAGTACTTAATTCATCGAAGGGTCGCCACGCGAAGCAAGTCGGGAGCGGTGCCATTGTGGCGCCGAAGATCAGATCCTCGTAGTATGCGCGCGTCGTCAAACTGAGAGACTGAACACCCCAGCCGTAGGGCTTGTCAGCCCCTCGACCAGATAACACGACAGTCCCGCGCGGCGCGATGGCGCTACCTGGCCCCAGCGGTTCGCCATGGAAAAGACAGATGGCAAAGGAAACAAGTGTCGAAACAAAGCGCAATGGCAGCACATGAAAGGCGCGGCACCACTGGATCGCAAGACACAATGTCAACACTCACGGCTAGGTTCATGCAGAATTTCCGAGGCAAACAAACGTCGCGTAATCGCTGCGAAGGAGAGCAAAGATACAAATTGGGCGGTAATGATTAAGATCTCAACTGATACCCTCCCAAGAGGATTTCCCTGTGGTCCCGGCCAGTGAAGTCCCACCCACACCTCTATAGTAATATCCAATGGAACCCCACTTTAAGAAAGAAAGTAAACACATGCATTAATATAATACTCTCAAATATATTAAAAAAGATCCACAAATACCAAATCCACAACCCAATTTCTGCCTGAAATACAACCACAACACACACACACAAGACTCCTGAGTCAATATTAAGATCAGCACTCTTACTGGTAATGCCTGTGTACAAATGAAATAAATAAGTCCAATGCACACAAAGGCAAGATAGATAAGAGGAGTAATCATGTTCGCTTCAGGAGCCAGATGGTGGTGTTTCACGCCAGGTAGGTCTCACCGACCATCAACTCTAGAGAACGGATTTGTAAACAATAAAACGTGAGATAAGAACTATGGGTATAATTTATAAGGAAAATAATGTTTTTATTTTCTACAACATTTTCTCAAGAATTTCACGTCCACTCTTTCAGAAGGCTCCCTGCTAGGGAACTACTTCATAAACCTGCTTATGTACTGAGTTACAAATGTGCCATTTTGAACCCTATTTTTAATAAGTTTTGAGCACATTTTAAAATTAATTGTTATAATAATCAATTAACATGTTCGGGTCCCTATTGTACTACTGACTGAGTTTGGTGTACCTGTGTTTTAGTTAAATTATGCCGAAATTGTTGAGTCAATCCAACTAAGAATATTCAAGTCAAACTCCAATGCATTGCAGATCAATGACCAGAAGGGAAAGAAGAGCAAAAAGTGAAGAAAAATGGAGATTATAAGACTGGTTCCCAAGAATTGCTCCCAGCCCCCGTGATCCCGCGAGCACTGTCTCGCAGCCTCCGCCTCCCGCATTTCACGCATTGTTGTTTCTTTTAAGGCAACTCTTGTTCTTCCTTCACCCCTGTTTTAATCACTTATGTTGATCATGGTATTTCACTTAGTTTGTAAGGCTACATGTATTTTCAGCTGTACACCGCTGGGAGAATTACTTTTACAAATAAAAGCAGGTCTACTTTCTCGTTTTCCTTTTCTCTCATTTTCTTCCTCATACCAAAACACACCTCTTGAGGATGACAACTCAGATGGGCTATTGGTTGTGCCTTCCTCCTTAAAGAGAGGCCACCGGGCAGGCCGGCGGTAACGCACTATCTTCTCTGCTTTTAACGACGCATTTCAGCTGTTTAGTTCCCCGCTTCACCAGTTAAAAACTTTATACGCTCTTAATGCAGTATTTGGTGTTTATTGGTTCATTGGATATCCACAGATCCACGATAGTTGAAGATGTCTCCGCAGTTACCGATTAGGCTTTAGATGGTTCACCGTACATTTCACGCCCATTTAAATGCCATGTTTCAAAAGTGGAAAATCATAGTATCAGCTTTAAATAGGCAGAGATCCCGTCAAATAATTTATGTCGCCCCCACGGCAAAAAGACCCTGGTGACATAAGGCTGTCTATAAACTAACCGCAAGCTCGAGGTCGGTTATTCTTCTTATTTTTCTTCGTTTACACGAAATCCAAAACCTCATCGCTTTTCAACCAAACCAAATCCAAATTAAATCACCATTACTGCACCAAATCATTTGTATGAAACCATCCTGCAAACAATTCTAGACTCACAGCCTGCAAGATTTACATCACAATAGGAGGAATAAGATACAACAAGATTGCTGGACTCAATCACCCTACCGTGCACTGACCAAATGGCGTCAGTCACGGGACAGTGCCTGAAGGCATTGACTAATGTGTCAATGTGATCCTCACTGCAAGAGGTTTATAATTTCTTTCTATATTATAAACATTTTTTTTTATTTATTTCCACTCTAAACGTCAGCAGATCGCAAAATGCCCTGCCTCATCAGATTGAATTCGGAATATTTTGATCGTGGATCAATGAAGAGGGAGAACAATATAGCTGAATATTTACGAGAGCAACTCATGTAGATATATATACTTATAATCGAGAACTGTAATAAACTCAAAGAACTACAAGAAATCCAACCAAATAGTCTATTTAGGATCATGAAAACTAATGAGTTGAAAAACTAAGTTCATGTGTTCCTCTAATTTATAAATCTCCAAGCTTTCTCCATATTATTTTAATTTCAACTCCCACCAATTTACAGGCCACCAACCCCATCCCTCAGCGAACAAACATCATAAACTCTGGGAGCAAACAAGTGGATAATTGCGAGAAAGAAAGGCGCACTGACCAAAGAATCTAGAACTGACACAATAGAGAGCTTCTGAATGCGAAGATTAATGGATCAGAAGTGAAATAGTTTAAATCTTAAATGTGTTCATAACACTCTTATATTCATCAAAGAAACAACAGAGAACAGAGTCAGAGAGGTGTCGTTGGGCACTCACTCACGGGTGGAGGAGCCAGGTCTCGCTTATCACAAGAACCAAGAAACTTAATCTCAATCTCGGTTGGTGATCATGCACGCGTGGAAGAAGAAGCTCTTCCCCATTGTTATTTGAGGCGATGGAAAAGCGGTGGATAGACGAGAGCTTGAACGACCATTTCCCATGGGGTGAACCCCACCTGCCCCTTGAAGCACGAGGCCCATTGCGATATAGCCCCTCCGCGATGAAGTGTATACCTGGGTGCATGATACGCCACTTTGACCAGCTTCTTTGAAACACTCACGAAAAGCCCACCCCCATCCTTGCCCATACTAAAAATTTCAAAGAGATTAGTGGTCATTGTGAAATTTACCACTACCTCAAAACAGATGGCCCATTTGCACATCTGTAGTAGTGGATAGTTCGATGCGATTCGGGTTTGGAGCACGAACTGACGTTCCCGAGCTCGCCAGGTTCCGGCCAGCCTCGAGCCTGGGAAGTGGTTTGGGGGCTGTGATCTCCCACTTTGTTTTCATTTTTCTTAGCTTATGTTATTTTATCGCATTTTATTTGATTCATCAATTTTCTTCTTAGATTTTCTCTAATTTTAATTAATTTATGTTTTTAGATTAATTTTACTTTTATAATTTTTCTTCATTTTTCTTGCATTAATAATTTTTTAAGTTTTTGGTAATTTTGAAGCTGGATTGAAAATGTGTGACGATTTTTATATGTAAATTCGCAATTAAATATAAATTTAGCTATGAATAAAAATTTAGCTAGCCTAGCAATTTAAGCCTAACCTATGAAATTTTTGTGAGACATTGAAAATTGAAAATTAAGCTAGGAACGATTGCATTTCGTGAGCTGGCAAATGCGGTAATAACGAATCAACGATGTGACGGTAGGTAAAAAAAAAAAACGTTTGTTTATATATATGTATTATTTTATTTTTAAAAATTTTTTTAAATTTAAAAAAAAAAATTTATTTTATTTCAAAATTTTACTCTATATATATATATATATATATATATATATATATATATATATATATATATGTTTGTTTTATAAAAAAATTTATTATTATTATTTTTATTTTATTTTGTGTGTATTTATTTTATTTGATTTTTCAAAAATAAATAAAAATTGAAAATTTTCGCTATTAGACATGTGAATTATAAACCTCATGAAAATTTTAAACTATGTAGATTTTATGGAAGCACTGAATTTAGCTAGCCCTGTGGCATCACATCTTTGTAAGACCCACTCGCTATGGGCCCCACTTTGCCTCAAATTTTGTTTATTCATGCTTTCATCAGGAACTCTAGTTTTGGGCGTTCTTGTTATCATTAGGAAAGCAGTGGTGGAGATAAATATGGCCATAAAAAACATTTTGAGATTATTATGAAGGTGTAATTTTAAATGCTCCCAATGAGTCACTTTTTTTCATCTCTTTTCTTCTCAGCTTTGTTGTTGAGCCGGCTTGAGGTGAATAAAGGTGTCGATGAAGCTTGCGAAGTCTCCTATCGGCAATAGTCACATCTCATCGAGGTAACACTTCCTTCTCTAATTTTCAATCGACATTGGACATGAGATATTTGGTTGGGGAGGATGGTAAGGAAGTAGCTTTTCCCTATGTTATGTTTGTTATTATTTTATTATGAGCCCATTTGTGATGCTCGGTGGCTTGTTGATTCCTTTCTATAAGGCTGTTATACTATACGACTTACTTTTAAATTTGGACCCGTTTTGCAACAAAATTTTTGTGTGTTGCCTAGCTCATGGTTTGAAATTGAAAATTTGTCAATTCCTATTGATGTTAGATGGAGTTCCATGCTAATTGAGTGGATGATTAGTTGAATTCTTGTTGCTTTCAACCTTTTCTTCCACCTTTAGCTAACCTACACCTACAAAAGCACATTGAGTTTCAATGATAGTGGCTTCTTGTGACCTCCTTTACTTTGCATAAGCCTACCCTAGTTTCATTGACACTTTAATAGTTCAGGACCGTGTGGAAAGAGGTAATCGTCTTCGAAAAAGAAGGAAAAGAAAGAAAGAAAAAGAAAAGCGAAAAGAAAAAGAATAAATTCTGCGTCTTTGTGAGCAGAGCAGGTCAGGGGTATGTAGCCTTCAAGAACGGTGCAAACCTTTCTTGAGGTTAGGAACCCTTAGACTTAGTGCTGCTACATGGGTGGATGGGTGGAGTTTGGCAAGTTGTAGGTGCTGGGTTTGAAATCATTAAGTCTGGGTGAAATCTGAAGGTTTGTGAATTAGAAGATCTTATGACTTGGTGCCTAAGCCTTAATTGGTGGGAGTCATCGGTAGATCCCGTTGCATGGACTTTGGTGAGATTCGATTCCTCGGCCACCTAGCATAAAAGAATTGTGGAATAAGAGGTGGGTCCTGATCTATTTGGTTGGTTAGCATGTAGGTGAGTGGTATTAGCTAGGTTGGAGGAGAGTGCGGTTTAGCGATTTGTGTTGAAATAATCAAATAAACACTTAGATTTTGAGGTGAGTTTATAGTTGATTAACAAGAAGAGGCTCTTTTGATACTCAATTTTGTATGGCATTCATTTCACCAGTAGTTATTGAACCACGACAACTGATTATTCTTACTTAGGTTAGGCATTACTCATTCACAACCTTTTTGAAATACCATTTTTGTGAACGTTATTTTGTTATTGTTTTGTATGTTCTTTCTTTCTTCTTTCTTGCATTGCTGAGGGACCCCAACAATGTAATGGGATTGAAGTGTGATTAGTGCCCAAATGTACTATTTTGAACCCTATTTTTAATAGGTTTTGACACATTTATTGTATAGTGTTATAAATGCTTGATTAACATGTTAGGTCCCTATTGTACCTCACGATGGCATTTTGTGGCAAGTTGCAGTTTTGCTAACTAAATTATGCCGAAATTGTTTAGTCGATCAAACACCAGAAGAATTCAAGTCAAACTCGCATTTGCAGATCAATGACAGAAGGAAAGAAAGAGCAAAAATGAGAAAAATGAACATTGCGAGATTTGGTTCACCTTGTTCCCATTTTCGTCCTGCGAGCTGCTTGTTCCTGCATTCTGTTCTCTGCATTTCACATGTTGTTTTTACTCGATTTTTAGTTTTTCTCCTTTCTACCCTTGTTTTAATCACTTATGTTTGGATTGTGTGGTATTTACTTGGTTTGTAGGCTACCTTGTTTGTATCTGTTGGGACGATTTTCACTGTAAATAAAGTTGTTCCCTTTCTCTCGTTTTTCCCTTTTCTCTCATTTTTCTCTCCACTCCCAAACTGCAAACACCTACGGGATGACAACTCTCAGATGATGGTTGACTAGGCCTCCTCATAGAAAAGGGAGAGACTACGACTAGGGTTTGGAGTAGCATACGGTCCCTCTGTTTTTAACGCCAGCATTTTTGGTTGTTTAAGTTCTGCTTCTCATAGGTTAAAATCTTGGCATGCTCTCTTTAATGTGTCTGACTGGCAAACTTTTGGGTTCAATGGATGCTAATGAATCCATTGAGCCTCGGTCAGATTGTCTCCCCTTAGTTATCGTGGATTAGAGTTTTGGATGTGTTTTCCTTTGTTAGGAATTTTGTTATACCCATTTAAATGCTATGTTTCAAAGGAAAATCATAGGGTTTTTAGTTTTTTAAGCTAAAAGTCTGATTCGAGAAATGACTGCTCCCAATGTGAGAAAAAGGCAGGAGACATGTTGGTTGCCTTATAGCCTAACACAGCTTTGAGACTTGAGTTCTTTCCTTATTTTCTTCATTTATTTTCGGTTTATAAATCCAAAACCTCTTTGTTTTCAACCAAACCTTCAAATCTAAATTAAATTCCTGCATTTTGACTTCACTCAAATCATTTATGCAGAAGAAAACCACGTCCCTTGTGACGATGCTGAACCGTATCTTTGCCGACAAGCTTAAACTCTGTGATGGGAGGAAACTAAGAGTGCAAATATTGTTGATTGAATCACCCTACTATGTACGAATCAATGCCAGTCAACAAATATGAATTTCATGCTAAAATTTAACCGACATCTTTTGCTCCAAGAACCTTGTAACCTGGTTGTTCCTGACACAAAAATTTAGCAAAATATATATATAACCATCATGTCGTAAAAAAAATCATGAAAATACAATAACCATAAATATTGCAAATGTTATACCTTACTCAGAAACCAACAATATACCGTACCATATACCATCATAAACCGTGGGACACCCCACCTCACGACATCATTGACGATCACCTGTTAGTGAAGCCCGACCTCGACTGTGAAATAATATAACTTGTTTGGATGGAACCAGCCTCGATCAGTGGTAAACCACCTGTCGGCAAAGCCCGACCTCGACCGTAGAAATATTATATAATATGTTGGATGAAACCAACATCCACGACATCGGTAATAAACCACCTGTCGGTAAGCAGAGCCTCTGACAGTGGAAATAATATGTAATAGTACTTTTACTCCTATACTTTTCAAACGATGCATCCTGTAACCATCTCCACAAAATCTGAAGTCCATTTTCTTAATCAATAAATTTTCAAAGTGGTTTAAACCTCAACCATGTACCAAAATGTTTAATACAATTCTCCATAGACTCAGAGTAAAATTCCAAATATTTAAAATGTTGACAAAATCACATGAAATGATACTTGTTATGGCAATGAATCATTATTTATACTACAACCAATCATTCGATCAAATGATATATTTATTAAATAATAACCATATTATATACCAATATAACTCTTGGCATTTACAAAACATAAGCCTCTGATTTCTGAGGCCTTCCGGTCTGCTCACTGCTGGGATCGTGTATCTTACAGACTCAGCGATAGAGTGCTGTAATATAAATAAAACACCACTTGGAAACCAGTATGCAGGCAACATTGGGATGTCGAAAGCCTTAGAATAACTTTAGAACTATAGAGCCATCTGGTGGACTACAGCGGGTCGATTACACGATGCCTATAGACAGATACCGAA
Source organism: Tetrastigma voinierianum (assembly GCA_016808115.1). Lineage (NCBI taxonomy): Eukaryota > Viridiplantae > Streptophyta > Magnoliopsida > Vitales > Vitaceae > Tetrastigma > Tetrastigma voinierianum. The sequence goes on from JAEQBH010004452.1 coordinate 44,383, forward strand.
ATTGGGACTTTTCACCCGAGCTAATTTCTTAATTGAACGATCCAATAATTCACCAAAAACATCGATTTTACTAATCATCTTCAATTTTTCCAAACGACCAATTCAAGTACTCAATTCCATTCTGACCTTCAGTAATTACCACAAATGATCCAAATAAACAACAACTGACGTCAAATTCACAAACCATATATCGCAGGCTTAGGTCGAGAACACCTGGTACCCTTACCTTGGTCTCAAAAGGTTGGCACGTAATTGGCCCAAAAAAACTTCGATCGACATTGACCTTGACTTTGTTTTGTGGTATCTTTCAGCGGCGATGAATGCCGGAAAGGACCATAGAAATGAGTTCAGAAAATTCAAAAATGGTGGGAGAAAGTATGCGATGGCTTTTTGCTGTGGTAGAAGAAAATAATAATCCATGTTGGAATTGTGTTGCCGCCGTGTTGTAAACCCGATCCGTGTCATGGCAGTGACGTAAATTTGGCAACCGCGGTCCTTCTCGGTGGTAGCGCTCCCCCTGACGTGGCGTGTGCGGTGGTGGCTAAATCGGCTCCCACGGCTGAAACCCGATGAGTTTAGTTTTCAGGATTTTCTCTCGGGTTTTTGGGGTTGGATCCTCACTTGGCATCGAAGCAAACATATGAAACTAAAGGTTGTTTAGGTAAAATTCGGACCCCAATGACTTGAATCTTGTAAAATCTCGCGTTTGAAATGCAGGCCACGCTTTTATGTAGTGGTTTAATGTTCGGCAGTCGGCGAACTCGTATCGGCGAAGCTGAAATGGTGTCTTAGTCGACTTGAGTGTCATCATGAAAAAGTCAACAGCGCCTGCCCATGGTTGTTCGAGCGGTCAGCGTGTTAAAACTTGTATTATACGTGCAGGCGTTCCTGACCTACCCATAAAGAAAAATTTCGTCCACGAAATTCGTACATGTGTCATGGAAAAGATGAGATGCGGCTCCATGTTGGTCCTCCGCTCCCAATTAAGCCTCCTGACTAGGTGGTTTCTCCATGGGACCTTCCTTAAGATATTGTTGTTAAAGCTCCCCTTTTCCTTCTCTACCCAGGAATGCGCGGCTTCTCCTCGTACGATAAGTCATCCCTCATTTCAATCTCTGGTGTCTCGACATAGCAGGGATTTGAGATATACTTGTAGCATGGGATGTGGGCACAGTATGGACTCGGGGAAACTCTTGAAACCAGTGGTTATAAGCCCTTTGGACTGTCCTCTCTTGATCTAAAAGGTCCAATGTGGCAGGACTTTTAGCTTCCCTCGCTACACGCGACCCATCCTTCGAGAGAGCTTTAAGAATGCTGGGTCTTGACCTCCAGTATCATCTCTTCTTTAAATAACCAGTGCTCTACGAGGTGAAATCATCTTGACTAATAGTCTCCCTTACCAGCTCTTGTATTTGAGTCTTCAACCTCTTTCAGCCCAGCGGTCATCTGGGTGGTAAGAAACGGAAGCTATCTGGGGAATTTAAATCAATGGAAAAAATATTTCTCGTTAAGAGGCGAACTGGAAGATGTTGGCTGCATCGAAAGTCCTCGCTACTGGTACAACCTCTAATCTCCCTTAGCTACTATGAGTATCAACTACATGAGCTAGATACCTTACAACCTTTTTGAAGTAAACATCTGAAATGGCGAGTGAGCACGAAGGTGCTTATATCAGCTCTCCGTAGAAAGCTACTAATAGTCGTTAGTGCAAATATCACCTCTGCCGGAAGCAATCCATTGAGAGCATGGTTTGAAACAAATCAATCCGTCCAAAGAATCATCCCAGCCTTGAGATCTATTATTATCAAATATACTTCCATAACTTAGCCCTCGATAAAACAGCTACCTGCCCAAACCTTCATTTAGGCACGTGAGACTCTCGTGAGTGGCGATCTCGAGCAAATCTAAAGGAGCCAGGTCATCCGAGCTCGTCTGACCTCACGTGAAATAAGGCGTGTAGCCTAGGTTAATAGTACACGTGCATCGTCACAAAAAAAAAAAAGAAAAAAAAATGTCTTACATGTCTGGCGATCGAGGGTGGCTGTGCCTCTGGCTGATCCATAACATAAACTCACGCCTCTGATGGAGTGGTGGTCTCTTTGCCTCGGCCTTTGAATTTTATTTGTGTCCCGTCTTAAGAACCACCCAGGAGTACACTTGCTACCTTCGTCCTCCATGCCTTCTTTGGTGATCTTGATCTGAGACTCTGGTCGGCGGATTCGATGAGGCGGTCCCTGTGAAATGTCGTCTGCCGCACTAAAGCATACATTATCCCATTGGCATGGTCCATCATGAATCTTGCATGTCTGCACCACAAGTCGAGCAGGCTCACCGACTGCCGTCTACGAAAATGGCTGCGCCTGCCCCTCCTTGATTGAAATCCCGGAACCATGTGTCTGCCTCTGCGGAACACCTCTGTCGGCCTGTGTCGCTGGATCTCTGTACTGAAGATCAGGCGAAACTACCCTCTTAGATGATCCCATTAGAATACGAATACAATCCATCGTGATCGGCCAACAATTCTGGCGTGTCGAGTCTGTCTCTCACACTTTAGACAACGTCCTCCATCGCGTGATAAATAGGATGATCGGAACACGAGAGGCTGAAAGTATCTGTTATTCGATCACGAGAAACCTCCTTTCACTACTAAACCTCATCCAATAATTCTGGGACAAAAATCCGATAGCTCTATGACCCTCACTGTACTGAAGCGTCATACTACCACGGTGGCGTCTAGTATCATCTGGTCTCAACAAATGAAATGAAGCTGGTCTGAAGCGGTCTTGAACTATACTTAGTCATGGCGTCTCTTAGTCCTCATCGCCACCGCCTTACTGCTACTGGCAGGAAAACCATTTATCGATGACTTTATATCATCAGGACCTTTGTACCTTAGTCAAATCTTCTGTCCTCCAACGGGGATCAAAGCCTGTGGGATCTAGTGACCATCAAAACCACTGCTCAAATTATCTGAGCCTGAACGCGTTACTCCAATCCTTCCTCTCTCAGAGGTGATGTGCGGTCTTTCGACAATTCTCCTATCATAGTAGGTCTTATCCCAGACATTCTACTAAGCTTCTTTGGGACCCATCCCCTCTGTGTATAGGGAAGAAGAACTATTTCGAATAAATAAAGCAGAATCAATTTCGAAACAAAGGTTAGGAAGGTATACAAAACCTTTGGATGGTTACACAGGTTGTACATTAATGGTCAATCCTGGACCAATAAGGCCAAACTCGGATACCCTCAGATTTCCCAGTGGTCATGGTGATCCCACTATGCCTCCATAGGGAATATCGTGGAACCAGCTAAGAAGAAAGTAAACACATGCATTTAATATAATGCCTCAAATATATAAAAAGATCCATAACGACTCAAATCACAATCATTTATCTTCTTGTGAGTCATAACCTGTTCTGCAATGGGACTCTATGAGTTGTCTCCCAAGATCAGGCATTCTGTAGAGTGTTTGATTAGAAGTACAAATGAAAATAAAATAAGTCTGACAAAATAATGCGAGATAGATAGATGGAGTCTTATGATTTATTATGGAGTAATGTAGAAGTCGTAGCGAGGTGGTCTCTAATTTTGAACTTTGAAACTAGTTTAAATGATAAAATGTGAGATAATAAATCTCTGATTGAGTGGCATAATTCTCAGGAAAATAATGTTTTTATTTTGAACGTTTCTTTCTCCGAGATACTCCGTCCACTCTTTGTAGGTTCTAGTTGAATCTTTACAAACCAAAACCTTACCCCAAGTCAACAATATAGTTTCATCTTTAAAAATTTAGCAGACATCTTTATCTGAGACCTTGTAACTTTGAATTGTTCACAACATAAAAATTTAGCAAAATATATATATAACCATCATGTCGTAAAAAAATCATGAAAATACAATAACCATAAATATTGCAAATGTTATACCTTACTCGAAACCATGATATCTCAGTACCATATACCGTCGCAAAGCTGTGGGGCGCTACCTCGAGGACATCGTGGCAAACCACTGTCGGTAAAGCCGACCTCCGCAGTGGGTGGAATAATATATAATCTGTTGGATGAAACCAAACTCCCCGCGACATCATTAGCGAGCCACTGTCGGTAAGCAGGCCTCGATGCGTGGAAATAATATGTAGCAGTATTTTTACTCATATACTTTTCCAAGCGATCTTTGTACCATAATCATCTCACAAAATCTCAGTCCATTTCTTAATCAATAAATTTTCAAAGTGGTTTAAACCTCAACCCACATGTACCAAAATGTTTAAATACCTGAAATTTATCCATGAACTCGATAAATTCCCAAATATTTAAAATGTTGACAAAATCGAATGAAATGATAACTTGTTTATATGAAAAGCGAGATCGTATATTTATGTTGACCAACCATTCGATCAAATGATATATTTATTAAATAATTAACCATAATTATATACCAATATAATACCCCCAAAAAACATTTAAAACATATAAACCACTCACAGTTACAAAACGCTCGAGTCACAACCACAAGGATCGTCTCCCAAACTAGGTGTAAGTACGTAATATAAATAAAACACCACTTAGGCTCAAATAAGCTGAGGCAAACAACATTGGGATGTCTGAAAGGCCTTAGAATAACTTTTACCGTATAGAAACCATAAATTGGATTAAACGAGTCCAATTACAGTGTGTCATAGACGTACTTAAAATTGGGGCTTTTCACGACTAATTTCTGAAATTGGCAGTCAGTAATAATTTAAAGCATCCTCTCCCCTTCATTTTGTCAAACTCCATCAGCCAATTTTTTGAAACTTGACAATTGGTACTCTTCCGTCTTCTGATAATTACCTAAATGACGAAATGGAAAACTAACCAAGCAGCGTCCAAAATTCACAAACCATATATCAACGGAAAGCCCGAGACCGGGGAACACATCGGTACCCTTACCTTGTCAAAGGTTCTTTGTGGTGGCGAAAAACTCGATCGATAGTTCAAACGACTTTGTTTTATCGTATCTTTCAAGCGGTGATGAATATGGAGAAAAGGACATGGAAATGAGTTGGAGGGTCCAAATGGTGGGAAAGAGGTATGGGTCGGCACAGAATATTGGGAAAATGGCAAAATCCGACCAGGTGGCGATTCTTGCGCCGTGTTCGCCGACCGTCAGGGCGTCCGTGTTTGGTAGTGAAATTTCACGGCGACGGTCGTGCAGTGGTGGTGCTCCCCACGGCTGAGCGGCGTGCCATAGTGGTGGTGGCGAGGTCTGCTCCCACGGCTGAAACTCGATCGGCACGAAAATGGGTGGCTTTGACTGGATTCGGGGTTCGGGTTTGGGATTTTCTCTCGGGTTTGGGGTTGGATCCTCATGGCATCGAAACTAGGCTTATATAGAGCCTAGGGTTTTGAGATAAAGTCGGATGGCTTGAACGATAAAGAATGCAATTGTTTGAAATTACGGGCCATAACTTCTTATCAGTAAAATTCGGTTTGCGTTGACAGGTATGTGAACTCGTATCGACGGGCTGAAATGGTGTCTTAATTGACCCGAAATTATTCGTCAGCCAGAAAATTCAACTTGGCCCACCTACTTATGGTCGGTCAAACTTGGTCAAACTTAATTAAGCGTGTTAAGCTTGTATTATAAGTGCGGTGCGTTCACGGGCAAGCTTTATCCGGGTCTGACAAGGCTTCTGACTAGGAGTCCTAGAAGGTCTCCCACTCTGGCGGGAAAAGACTCTCAGGCGGGCTTGACTCCTAGGCGGGAAGGACTCCCAAGCGGGAAAGACTCCTAGGCGGGAAGGACTCCTAGGCGGGAGGACTCCTACTCCTTTTGGGATTTGCGTGGCTGTGTATAGGAGTTTCAATCAGTCAGGACTCCTAGAGCGAGAAGGATTGCGTTGGCTTGTAGGATTGAAGACTAGAGTTAGAGTAAGACTCTTAGTCATAATTGTACTAGGATTGCCCTTGAGCATCCTATATAAAGGGTCGGCGTGCCCACTTGGTTAATTCAATGTGAGTTGGATCCACAGAGAGCATAGAGCATCTCGAGATGTGGGAGCCTTTGCAAGATTGTCTTGTATTTTAGTAGCTAATAAAAAAACGAGTTGGGAGACTGCCCCGTACGCCTTGTGTTCGAGAGAATTGTGAGGCATTGAGAAGGCTGGCCTAGCGGGTTCCTAGGCACCGAATACGAGCTAAAAATAGGGCGTGTGACAGTTGGTATTAGAGCGAGGATGCATTCTTGCAAGAATATTGGTTGATGCGTTGTGGCAGTAGCGAGGATGACGAGGTAGATCTTGGCCCGGTGTCGGCTTGATGCTGAAATGAAACGACAATGGGCGAACACCATTCGACTCGGTGCGTTGATGTCGATCCCTCTTCCTTGACTCACGGCGTGGTCGATGGAGACTCAAGAGAAGGCCTTTGAGGAACGGATGGAGTCATTCCATGACAAGATGCGGACCATGATCGAGGAAGTTCGAGGCCCAGTTGGATCTAGAGGAGATCGTGTTCTTGGCGCAAGCGATGGTGCGGGCACACCAAGCTAACTGAGATCCGCTTCACGCAAAGTCGCAGTACACGAGCGAAGCCTTTTGGTGGTGCGAGCATAAAGACTTGGAGAACTTCCTCTAGGACATGAAGCAATACTTCATATTTGCTGAGATACGTTGGGTGAATAGGTGATAACACCCTTTATGTATTTGGTGAGTCACCAAAGTTAATGCGATTGAGAATGAGCGAGAGTGGCTGCTCTTGGTCGACCAGATCGAGGGAGATCTTGAAAAAGGAGCTGAAGGATCAGTTCTTACCCACGAACACAACATGGATGGCGAGGGAGTCTCTAAAGAAACTGAAGCAGACGGGCTCAATCAGAGACTATATGAAAGAGTTTAGCTCGTTGATCCTTGACATCAAGGACATGTCAGAAGTCGAAAAATTTGTTCAGCTTCATGTCGGGTTGCAGGATCAGACCCATCTTTGGCCCGAGGTGGCAAGGTGTCCAAGACTTGCCCTCAGCGGCGACAACGTGGACTGCTTTGTTGACTACGGTGACCTCTTCCCTACTCCCACCCAAAAGGGAAAGGCGAGCAAGTAGAAGCGGAGGCCGGATCTGAGACCTCTAAGAGTGGAGGCTAGGGTTGGAAGAAGCCGCAGGATACGCAGGCTAAAGTGAGGGAGAGAGTGACTTCCTCACAAACTACCAGGTCATTGGGATGCTTCATCTACGATGGGCCACATCGACGAGAGTTGCACAGAAGGGCTTCGATGCACTCATGGCGGAAGACGGGGGAGACGGCGGGGCGAGGGGAGTTACTGCAGGCCAGCCTCTTGATTGGTTGAATGCCATTCCTAGGCGGCGACTCGGGGGTGATGTATGTTGAGTTGCTAATGGAGGCAGAAAATTATGGCTTAGTAGACGGTGGGAGCCAACCTGATTTGTATCAAACAAAGGAGGCAGCGGACTCGGATTGAAGCTGTGAGATGTGACAAGCTTAAAGCGTAAGCATTAAGCTTATAAGAGATGTATGGTATGGCGAAGAACATGGTCGGATGGGGATTGGAAGGTGCGATAGACTTCCTTAGTGTTCCTTTGGATGATTTTGATTTCATTTTAAGCGACGATTTCTTCCAGAGCGGTAGCGCGTTCAGCAGATGGGCGGTGATCATGGATGAGAAGCGGCCATGCTTTGTGGCGACATCGACAAGCGCCAAAGGTGCCAGGGAAGAAGACCTTATGCGCCTGCTGACTTCGAGAAAAGGCCTTAGGAAGGTGAGCAAACATATGTCGAAGCGATGATGGAGATCAATCAGAGACGAGCAAGTCGAAGTGCCGGATCATAGTAGCCCCATCGCGAGGAGATTCACAGATATTTATGCCTCCCGATTTACGAAAAGAAACGCCGCAGGAAAATGAACGGATCATCGAGATAGAGCTCGTACGGTGAGACCTCCTGCCCAGCTCCTTGTCGGATGGCTCACGAGGAGAGTTAGAGAGAGTTGCGGGGAGTTGGCGAAGTTGCTGGATGCGGTGCGGTCGACCCTCGAAGCTCAGGTATGGAGCAGGTCTTATTCGGAAGAAGCGCAGGCGGGGCAGCGGATGTGTTTGGACTCTGGCCTTGAATAAAGTCACGATCAAACAGTGTAGATACCTTTGGCTGAAATTGTTCGATCGATTGGTAATGAAGTACTTCACCAAGCTACACTGCGATTGGGATATTGGCAGTGCGCGTGGCATTTGAGGACGAGGCGAAGCTACATGTAATAACGGTTTGGAAGCTTTGAATTTTTAGTTATGCCTTTTTGATTGACTAATGGTCTCGCTACATTTTGTAACCTCATGAATGATGTCCTATTCGACTTCTTGGACTCGTTCGTGGTGGTATACTTGGACGATATAGTGATCATGGCGACTCTGAAGATCACGTGAGTACGCGAAATGAGATGGTGCTTGACGAGATGGAGGAAAGAACCGGTTATATCTTAGAAAGGTAGAGTGTGAGTTTGCTCAGGACCGAGATCAATTTTGGGTCATTTGATTTCAAAGTCAGAGATGGGATCAGATCAGTGTGGTGCGACAATTGGTGGCGGTAGGCCAGTGAAAAATTGATCGTTCCTGGAAACCAACAAACCTCTTGGAGATTTCTTATGGGCTATTCCTAGGTAGCCAGTGGTCTCATGGACCTTTTGAAAAAGAGGAAGTGGGAATGGGATAGAATTTTGGTGCCTTCTGGCTTCGAAAGATCGATCACCTCAAAGCCGGTTTTGAGGCCCGAGCTTGGAGTTGCGTTTGAAGTGCATACGGATGCGTTGGACAGGGCCCTAGGTGGAGTGTTGGTGCAAGAGGGGCATCCAGGTGGCATTCGAGTGGAAGTTGAATACGGCCCGGGCAAGGTGCAGCGCCCGTAGAAGAGATGACTACGGTCATCCATTGCCTTAAGACTTGGAAGCACTACTTGATGGGAACACGGTTCGTAGTAGTGGCCCGGCGTGTCATATCCTGCTCTTCATAGCAGAAGAAGCTTGCTGCCAAGCAAGCCGATGGCAAGTTCTTAATGGCTTGATTTACGTGTGGTGCCGCGAAATGGTGGAAACCTGACCAATGAAGATGCATTGAGTAGGAAGGAAGTTACGAGTTATGTGGGATCGTTGAACTCGTTGATGACGAAGCAACCCGATGAAGCTTGAAACGCACAGACTTCGGCGTATCAAAAGCTAGTAGAGCAAGTGAAAGAGGGGGAACCCGCGGCGATGCGGCTCGAGAAATGAGTTGCTTTCTTGATTTGTGCACAGTAGGGTGATCGAGTCAGCAATGTTATATCCACAAATCCTCTTGTCGTAGTGAAGCTACTGTAGTATAGTGGCTCTAGGGTCGAACACAAGGATGGGTTTTCTTCATACAAATGATTTACAGGGAAGGCCAAAATGGTGAATTCAATTTTAGATTTTAGGATTTTGTGAAAACAAGGGGTGTAATGGTTGGCAAACTGAAATTTAAGGTGAAATAAAATATAAAAGAAGTCTCCTTGAAGTGTCAGGCTATTGGATTCGGGTTCTAAAGTTCAATGAGGGGTTCTTGGGTCCATTTCCTCGCGTTGGGGAGGATGGCCTATAGTCATTTCCCGAACCGAATCTTCATTTAGCTTTAAAAACTAAACCCTAAAATTTTCCCTTTTGAAAAACAACATTTACTGATCATTCATGGTCCCCCGCAGTGAAAAACAATTCTCCCTAACTCACCTTACAATGATTTATAAAGGGTAACTAATGAATCTCAATGGATCTAGCAATAAGCATCCACTGAACCCTAAAAGATTACCAAATACAGGTCATTCAAGGTGAATCTAGGGGATTTAAACCTAGCGTGAAGAGAAAAACCAAAAATAACAGTGAATACTTGCGTTGAAAGCATGAGAACCCCCTGTTACACCCCAGCTCCTTGTCGCAGCCTTCCTCTCAAGGAAAGAGAGGGTTTTACTGGCCATCTCCGAGTTGTCATCCTCGAAGGGTGTTTGGCTGCCCAGAAAGTGCTAAGAAAATGAGAGAAAGTGAAAATGCGAGAGAGGGGAAAGCTGAAAGCTTCCCGTCACTTTTTTATTGATTCATAAGTTTGTACATACTGAGGCTTATATAGGTGCTCAGTGTATAGGAAATTACCAAAAAAAAAACAAAACCAAAAGCTATTACAAGGATAAAATGGGAAGAAACAAGAAATTGTAACAAAAACACCAAAGCTCAAAAGCAGGAACAAGGTTTCGAGGGGTGAATAAAGGGCTCGAGGTGAACAAAGGCAAAGTGCAGGAACAATTTCAACGTGCAAATTTTTTGTCATGGCTCCATTTTGTTGCATTTTCAGCTTCTTCTTTCCTTCGCCTCGACCGCAATGCCGAGTTTGACTCGAATTCTTCGTGCTTGGATCGACTCAACAATTTCTACATAAATAGCTTGCAAAACTACAAATTAGCCACAAACGCATCAATGTAATAGTAGGACCTTTAATATGCAAATCGGGTTAATTAGAATGATTAGTACACAAAAAGCACTCAAAACCTATAATAACAGGTTTAAAATAGCACTTTTCAAGACTAATCACACTTAATCCCACACACATCGCTAGTCCCTTGCAATGAAAAGAAAGAAAGAAAGAAAGAGTATGCAAAACAATAACAAAATTATGTTCACCAAAATGGTATTTCAAAAGGTTGGGAATGAGCACGCCAACCCTAAGTAAGAATCATCAAAGCCTCGCCTAATAACTATCTCGAGAGAATGAATGCCATACAAAATCGAGTATCAAAGATCCTCCTTCGCCGACTAACCGTAGAGACTTCACCAAAAGCTAAGTGTTTGTTTGATAAGTTCTGTAAAACAATAAACCGCTAAACTCGCACTCTCCCAACCGTGCCATGCCACAACCTAGCATGCTAACCAACCCAAATAATAGATCAGACCCACTTTATTCCACAACTCTTTTTGTGTTAGTGCAATGCTGAGGAATCTACTCACCAAAGTCCATGTAACGGATCACCGATGACTCCCAACCAATTAAGGCTTAGTGTTCAAGTCATGAGGATTCTTTCGACCACTAACTCTTCGTGTTTCACCGACTAATGATTCTGGAACTAGCACCTACAACTTGCTAAACTCTACCCATCCACCCGTGTAGCAAGCACTAAGTCGATGGCTCAAAACCAGTTGGTTTAGAGCACCAGGCTTTAAAGGCTTTCTCCATATACCCCTCGGACCGTGCTCGGGTTTCAAGGCAAAGCATTGCAATTTTTCTTTTTTTTCTTTTTCTTTTTTTTTTCTTTTCTTTTTCTTTTTGGAAGACTCATTGGCCTTCTTTCCAAAGGGGTCCTTAACCTATTAAAGGTAGTCAACGAAACTAGGGTAAGTTATTGCAAGGCTTGTGAGGTTGTGCGCTTTTAGTTTATTGAAGAAACCCGATGCACAAGGTGTGGTTAGCTGTGAGATGGAAGAAAAGGTCGAAATAAATAAGAATTCAACTAATCATTCACTCAACTAGCATGGAACCAATCTTAACATCAATAGAATTGACAAAGTTTCAATTTTTCAAATTTTCAAAGTTAGGCAAACCAATAAAAAATGGGTGCAATTAATTGAAAGTAAGTTGTATAGTATAACATCTTCACAAAGGAAAACCGCGAAGCCACTGAACATCAAAAATGGGCTTGCTTAAATAGTAACAAAAACATAAATAAATGCCACTTCCTTTGCTAACCTCCCCCAACCAAATGTCTCATTGTCCGTAATGGGGCTCGATTGAGTTAGAGAAGGAAGTGCTACCTCCTTGATGAGATGTGCTTGTTGTTAGATCGGAGACTTCGCAAGATTTCCATCGACACCTTATTCACTCCATTTGGGCTTCAAATAAACAAGTTAGGAGAAGAAAAGAGAGGAAAAAATGGGACCAGTTGGAACATTTTGAATATTACTCACTTTTAAAAATTTCAAATGTATTAATTCTGGCCATATTTAGATTCTACACTCTCTAAGCTTTCCAACGAGATGAAAATCACCCAAAACCGATATCAGATGAAAAAGTTATGCTCAAAACAAAATCAGGAGGCAAAACAAGGGAGAGGGAGCGAAATTTTCGCTACGGTAGTGAAATTCTACTATAGCGAAATTTTCGCTACGTAGCGAATTTTCGCTCTGTAGCGAAAATTCCTCTCTTTTTGCGAATTTTCTGATTTTCATTCCTGCTTCTGATTTTCATTTATGCTTCAAAATTGTCACTCAAACTGTAAAAATTAATACAAGAAAAATAAAGAAAAATTGCAGAAAAGTGAAAAATGTTTAGAACAAAGATTAACTTAAAAATTAGAGAAAATCTAAGAAGAAAATTATAGAAATCCAAATAAAATGAAATAAAATAAAACAAGAAAAATTTAAACAAAAGCTGAGACTGTGTTTCCCCCAAACCACCTCTTAAGCTCGAGGTCGAACTCCGCTGAGTTTAGAAATGCCGAGGTTCCGGTGCCCAAATCAATCCATCCACGTGCTATGCAAAGGTGAGGTACCGCCATCTTCTCGGTGAGGTAGTGTGACGAAGGTTTGAACCATGGCCACTACTTTTTTGAGGTTTCATAGCATTGGCAACAAAGGTAGGGATGACCTAAATTTCTGGGTCAGATCGTGGCCGCAGACATAGGCAAGATGTAGACTTGGTTAGTAGAGGGGGCTACTAGTAGTGGGATTTCGTGGCTCGGGCAAAGTGGCACCAGGATCCAAACTTATGGGATCGGGTCAAGTGGTAAGCCTCGTGCTCTTCCCGCTTCCCTTACTCGGTAGTTCTCAGAGCCCTAATGGTTCCCTCTCGCATCAATTCCCGAGGTCGCATTTCTCGAGCCTGCTCACCCAAAATACACTCTTCTCCAGATTCCTCCTTCGATGAACATGTCATTGGCAAGACTTGAAATCGATGTCCGCAGTTGTCAATTTTATGATCAATTCCACTTGAAGCCCATCTAATTTCTCATAGGAGCTCTCCACTGTCAATTTCGATTGGCCCGACATTCACTACCCTACCTCTATGAAATTATCCACTAGTTTGCTCAAATTGTGATGGCTTGCTCAACGTGGGATGAGGGTGGTGGTCAGCTCACGAGAAGTGGGGCATAATATGGAGAAATAGAGGTGCATAAGCTTCGGGAACACTCAGAAAGGTGCACTCATCCATTAGTCTCTATAGTCCCTCATAATCTATTTGGGTTTGATTTTCTCCATAGGTCGTTGATTCCGCTATGGAATGCTTCGTAATCCCTCATGTATATACGCTATATACTGCTCACAGATATTTAATGCATCGTTCTCCCTCTTCCATTCGTCACACCAAATTCACCCAGGTTTTCATGAGATCGAGTTTGACCAGCCTGCCTCCTAGATTTTTAATCCATTAGAAATAGATTCCTGCAACAAAAACAGGGCAACACAAACAACACAGAAACAATCCTACTGCAATTTTTTTTTTCTTTTTTTGAAATGAAACTAAAAATGATGTAAAGAAATATTAAAGAAATTCACCAAGATTGTGGATTTAGAGATCACAAGTGTTCTCACCGTCAGAATGCACCTAGGGCACCATCCCCATTGAATCCGCGCCATTTGATTCGTACACAAGAGGGGTGATCCCGAATCAACAATATTTATATCCTAAATCCTATCGCCATAGTAGAGCTAATGCAAGATAAGGGGTTTCCAGGGTCGAACCTGGTGGATGGGTTTTCTTCATACAAATGATTTACTGTGGCCAAAATGGTGAATTCAATTTGGATTTTGGGATTTTGTGAAAACAGGGGGTGTACGGTTGGCAACCGAAATTCTAAGGTGAAATAAAATATAAAAGAAGTCTCCTTGAAGTGTCAGGCTACTCGATTCGGGTTCTAAAGTTCACTGAGGGGTTCTCGGGTCCATTTCCTCGCGTTGTTGGGGAGGATGACCTATAGTCATTTCCCGAACCGGATCTTCATTTAAATTTTTTAAAAACTAAAACTTAAAATTTTCCCTTTTTTGAAAAACAGCATTTACTCGATCATTCATGGTCCCCGGCAGTGAAAAACAATTCTTCCTGACTCACCTTACAATGATTGATGAGGGTAACTGACGAATCTCAAGTGATCTAGCACAAGCATCCACCTAACCCTAAAAGATTACTAACACAGTCATTCAAGGTGAATCTAGGGGATTTAAACCTAGCGTGAAGAGAAAAACCAAAAATAACAGTGAATACTTGCGTTGAAAGCATGAGAACCCCCTGTTACACCCAGTTCCCTTGCCCAGTAGCCTTCCTCTTCAAGGAAGAGAGGGTTTTAGCCGCTCATCCTCCGAGTTGTCATCCTCGGAGTGTGCTCGTCATTTTAAAAATGCTAAGAAAATGAGAGAAAGTGAAAATGCGAGAGAGGGAGTCGAAGTCACTTCGCCACTTTTATTGATTCATAAGTTCAGATGCACCGAGGCTTATATAGGTGCTCAGTTGTATAGAAATTATCAAAAAAAAACAACAAACCAAGCTATTACAAGGACAAAATGGGAAGAAACAAGAATTGTAACAAAAACACTAAAGCCAAAAGCAAGTGAACAAAGGTCGACGGTGAATAAGTATCGAGGTGAACAAGTATGTGTAGGAGCCGACAAACGTAAAATTTTGGCTATGCTCCATTTTGTTGCATTTCTCTCGCTTCTTCTTTCCTTTCCGGTCTCCGATCCGCAATGCCGAAGCTTGACTCGAATTCTTCAGGCTTGATCGACTCAACAATTCTTGCATAAATAGCTTGTAAAACTGGCAAAATTAGCCACAAAATGCGATCGTAGAATAAGAGGGACCTTAATACAAATCTAAGACTAGAATGATTAGTACACAAAAAGCACTCAAAACCTATAATAAATAGGGTTCAAAATAACACTTTTTGGGCACTAATCATTTACTTTAAAGGAGGGAAGCTATATGTGCCTTCAAACAAGCTAAGGTAAGAGCTGCTGAAGGAAACACATAATACGAAATGGGCTGGTCACCTAGGAGAAGAGAGAACTTTGGCATTGCTGGCACAGTCTTTTCATTGGCCTAAGATGAAGGAAGACGTGCAAGCATATGTGAAGACATGCCATAAGTCGTTGACAAGACCGAGCTAAGAAGGAAGGATTAGCCATGCACTCTCGCCCATTCCCGAAAAGCTACGGCAGAAGGTGTATCGATGGACTTCATCGGTGGGTTTTCGAAAGTTGAGGGCTTCGGATAAGTTTTGGTTGTGGTAGACAGGTTTCAAAGTACGCTATCTTCATTCCAAATTTCTAGTGAGTGTCCAATCAAGAGGCAATACAAGATCTTCTTCTCAAGAATGTCAAAACATTTTTGGGATGCTCGAGGGACATCAGAACGATCGAGATACGCTGGGCTCACATGCGCATTTTTGTGTAGAGTCGCTCAAGATGGGTACAGAGTGTGTTCTCATAAAGAAATCACCCCTCAGACTGATGGCCAGACAGAGCGAGTGAATCAGATGCTAGAAGAGTACTTACGCCACTACGTGATAGCCTCTCAAAGGAATTGGTCGAACATTTAGAGCCCCGTGCGCTTGTCCTACACCGCACCAAGTTCAACCACGTGTATGAGCCCTTTCGAGGTAGCAACGGCTTCAACCCCGCACGCCCTCGATCGCAGCCGGTTAATGAAAGCAACCTAACGCAAATGCGAGCCTACCAAGCATAAGTTTGCAAAGTCTCTAAGAAAATTACTTCGATGAAGCCGTAGACACTTTGAGAAGGCAAGTAGACGGCACGGTTATATGCTTAACAAAGGCAAGAGACCTTGGAATTTGAGCAAGGGAGATGGTTATGCTGAAGTTAACTCTCGCCAAAGATCCGAAGAAGATCGTAAATAAAATAGCTTCGTAGAGGTTTGATTCGAAGTATGACACCTTTGAAGCCGCGGAAGCGCATAGGAAAGCGGCCCATGTCGGGGTTACCGAAATGAGATCAAGCTTCACTGACATTCCATGTGTTTCAAGCCTTATCATCACGAATTCTACCCGCATGCAGGCAAGCAGCGTAACCCGCCTATGGTCGGAGCCGCAGTTCGTAAAAGAGATCATGAGCATCCTACAGATGTGAAGATGGGCAACTGAAGACCAAGTGGACCGAAAATTTAATCTATCAAAGACGCCCGCCGCCGAGGCAAGTCGGGAAAAGGGTGCCACATTATGCCGCCAAGATCGATCCTCGGTATGCGCGGTTGAAGTCAACGAGGACATTGAATACCTCTAGTGGGGGATGGTTTGTCAGCCCCTCGACTAGATAACACGAGTCCCGTGCGGCATGAGGGCGCTGCCTTAGCTCCATGGCCCGCCTAAGGAAAAATAGTAAGGCAAAGCAGGGAAACAAGTGCTCGGAGGCACAAAGCGTGAGCCAAGCATGCACTACGAGGAAGGCAAGGCATCCGGTCGGGACGCGCACTGGTTGTCATGGCACCCCACGCCTAGAGGGGCCCGGGCGTGGCACTCTGAGGCAAATGCACTCCAAGGAATGTCAACAACAGCAGAGCCCAGCGCAAGCTCCTTAATCCGGTGCAACAAGGATTCCTACGAGTTCTGCGAGTCCCGGCTAGCTAGGAAGGACTCTAGGCTGAGCTGACCCCAGCAGCCGGACTTAGGCGAAGGACTCCTGTGCAAAGAAAGACTCCTACGGAAGGACTCCTACTCCACGGATTTGGGTGGTCACAGACAGAGTTTTAATCATTAGACTCCTAGAGCGAAGGATTGGTGCTGGCTTGCAAGGATTGAAGACTAGAGTTAGAGTAGGACTCTAGTCATAATTGTACTAGGATTGCCCTTAAGCATCCTATATAAAGGGTCTGCGTGCCCACTTGGTTAATTCATTGTGAGTTGGATCCATAAAGAGCATAGAGCATCCCGAGAAGTGGGAGCCTTTGCAAGATTGTCTTGTATTTTAGTAGCTAATAAAATACGAGTTGGGGAGAGTGCCCCGTACGCCTTGTGTTTGAGAGAATTGCGAGGCATTGAGAAGGCTGGCCTAGCGGGTTCTTAGGCGCCGCACACGAGCCAAAAATAGGGAGTGTGACACATGACATGCCTAGCCACTCTGCCCTGGCCGCGCATGCATTCAGGCATGGTGCCTCCGCCTTAGTGCATCGATTTCAGTCACTCTGCCTCCGCC
The DNA here is from genome assembly GCA_016808115.1 of Tetrastigma voinierianum. Lineage (NCBI taxonomy): Eukaryota > Viridiplantae > Streptophyta > Magnoliopsida > Vitales > Vitaceae > Tetrastigma > Tetrastigma voinierianum. The sequence goes on from JAEQBH010004452.1 coordinate 61,557, forward strand.
AGGTCTTGCCTAGCACCTGCCTCCCGCCTAGTGCCTCGCTTAGCACGGTGCCCCGGTCGTGTGCCCCGCCCAGCATGATGCCCGCAAGGCTACGCCATGCCTAGCCACGGTGCCTCGACCTAGTGACATGACATGCCTAGCCACGGTGCCTCGGCTTGCCGCATGCACTAGGCACGGTGCCTCCGCCTTATGCCTTGCCTAAGCACGGTGCCTTCACTTAGTGCCTTGCCTAGGCACTCTGCCTCCCGCCTCAATGCCATGAAAGATATTAAACTCCCTACCCAAGGCCTCTGCACGATTTAAAAACATGGTTTTAGTGGTCGAGGCTTTATTTCATCATGAATATGCTACTGGGTTTAGCGATATGTTATTATACGCCATGCCATGCCTAGACACACGATGCCACGATGCCCTGACTACTGCACGGCACGCCGCACACATGCCCAGACACACCGCTGCCCTGCCAGTGCTGGCGGTACGCCATGCCTGCACACGATGCCCTGGGCCAGTGTTTGTTGGCGCTACGCCATGCCTGGGACACACGTATTCTACTAGTACCGCGGCTATGCTACGCCATGCCATGCCTAGGACACACGGCTCCTACTAGTGTCAGTGCCACATACCATTCCTAGACACACGATGCCTCGGTCTAGTGCTGTGCCATGTCATGCCATGCCTAGACACACGGGACCTCGACCTAGTGCTATGCCATATCATGCCATGCCTAGACACACGGGGCCTCAACGCCTAGTGCTATGCCATGCCATGCCATGCCTAGACACACGGGGAGTCGGCCTAGTGCTTAGTGCCCAAAAAGTGCTACCCTATTTATTATAGGTTTTGAGTGTTTTTTGTGTACTAATCATTGTAATTAACCTGATTTACACATTAAGGTCCCTGTTATTCTACTGATCGCATTTTGTGGCAAATTTTACAGTTTTTGCAAGCTATTTATGCCGAAATTGCCGAGTCGATCCGCTAATCGAAGAATTGAGTCAAACCCAAGATCGTGACATCGTAGACCGTATGGTTAGAAGAGCGTAAATGCAAGAAAATGATATCATGGAAATCAGACTACGACATCGCTCATGCCCCACCACTCTTCCTTCCCGCCGTCGCTTTTTTTGCTTTTGTCTCTTTGGTTTTCTTCTTTTTTTTACCCCATTGTAATAGGGTTTTGAAGGTTATTTCTTGTAATTTCGGTAAAGGGTTGGGCTTACAAACCCTGCCAAGCACCACAAGATGATCACTTAACCAATAAAAATTTAGGCATGAGCTTTCACTCGCTTCTCTCCAGCTTTTTCCTTCGCTTTTCTTCTTTCTCCATTTTCTCTCCTTTTTTCTACAAGTTAAACACATCTCCAGGGGATGACAACTGAGGGATTGTTGCTGGCTAGGTCGCTTCTCCTCAAGAGGAGGGTCACGGCTGGTGGTTCGAGGTAACTAATGCTTCTCCGTTTTTAACGCAAAGTTTTTATCGGGCATTTGCGTTCCTATTTCTCACTCTAGGTTAACTCAGTTTGACGTGGCCTTAATCGACAAGATTTAGCAATCTTTTAGTGGTTCAAGTGGATGCTTATTGCTAGATCCACCGAGATTCATTAATATTTATTTGTCACTCCGTGAGGTAGATCGTGGAGGCACATACTTCGGGAGCATTAATGCTCAATAAATGTTGTTTTTCAAAAGGAAAAATCATAGGGTTTAGTTTTTAAAAGATAAATGAAGATCCGGTTCGGGAAATGACTATAGGTCATCTTCCCCAACGCGAGGAAATGAACCCGAGGACCCCTCAGTTGCCCTAGAATCCTAAGCTCAGTATCCTTATACTTCAAGGAGACCTCTTTTATTATTTTTCTTATTTCACTTCAGTTTATTTTCAGTTTTCATCATCAAACCCTCACTGTTTTTACAAAAACCCTAAACTAAATCAATTCACCAATTTTGAACCTCATCAGAATCATTCAGATGATGAAAACTCCATCCCCCGAGTTCGACCTAGAGTCAAGCATATACGCAGTGAGTTTTGCTACTACAAGAGGGAATTTAGGTATAAATTTTGTTGATCGCGGGCAATCCTACCGTGGCACCAATCAAATTACGCCACGGATGGTGCTATGCGAATGATGAATCGTTGAACACTTCAGGATCCTCATCACAAGTTCCCGTGAATTTTTCAGATATATATCTTTTAGTGTTTTCGGTGTGTTTAATTTTGTTTCATTTTATTTTGTTTTTAGCTAACTTTACCCCTTTTTGGTAGAGTTGTTTTTTTCCTTGTTTGGTGTTTGCTTTGTTCTTGTTCCAGTGGGATAGAGTTTCTCAATCAAGGTTGAATTTGAACCCAATGGAACAGGGACAATACGGTCAGCATGTGGCAGGGGGTAACCCTAGTGCATATATATCCATGAGGGATCACAGAAACCAGCCATGACAAAGTCGCAAGACTCGTGGAGAGGGAACTAAAATGAATATAGTCCATGAGGGACTATAGAAACTAATGGTTGAGTTCACCATATGGTAGTACTTTACAACCATAGTCAGCTTAATCTCACAAAATTCCTCACGTGGGAACTAAGATTCCATAGTATGCAAATTCTCGAACCTCCATATTATGCTTCAACTCTCACACTTCAGCTTCACCACAAATAATCCCTCCATTTGAACGCTTACTTCTGGACCTTACTCCTGATAACATGGATGACTTTGTGCAAGAGCAAAAGGGGATTAAGACGCTCCATTCGAATCGTAGAATTGTCACCGGAAGACAATTTGAACAAGAAATTAGATGGGCCGAAAAATGATTGGAGCATAAATGGACAACCTCGCAAGACTCCATTGAAAAACCTAATCGATCAAGAACAATGTCCACTGTGAGGAAGAGTGCCAAAGTGACACCATAGCAGGAGCAAGGTCACCAACAACATCTGGGGGCTTATGTGAGGATTTTATTGAATCGTTCAAGGGTCAGTTCAACTCTATACAGTAGGCCGTTGTTTTTCCAAGGGAGAAGAAAGAAGAAATCATTCCTTTATAAATGAGTGAGGGTAGGAAAAGAATAGCGGAAGAGTCCCAAGAGCTTGTTTCCTCAAACCATTTCACGTGACCGAACCCCACCGCACGCCCAAGCTACCAAAAGCCTCATCGCGCAGTTCCCTCCACTGACCAAGTGTATATTCTGCCTACACCTGAAGCACGGCCAACCCCTGAAGCACCCAAAGCTAAGGCCAGCCCATCACCGCCTACAATGCAAAATTTCAAGAGATTAGTGGCCATTGTATAGAATTTTTCCACTACATCAAAAACAATGGCAACTGCTCACATCGCATGGCATAGTGGATGGTTCTGTCGGTTCTGATTGGAGCACCCGAACTCCCAGATTTAAGCTTCACGGCTCAAAGAAACCCTCCAAAGGCTTAAGGAATTGTCTGGGGAGCATATTTCCCCACTTTTTGTTTTAATTTTTGTTTTATTTTTATTTTATTTTTATTTTATTTGATTTATAATTTTCTTCTTAGATTTTCTAATTTTAAGTTAATCTTTATTCCTACTTGTTTTTCACTTTCCTCACAATTTTTCCTTAATTTTTTTGTATTAATTTTTGCGCTTGTGTGAAAATCTTGAAGGTAATGAAAGATCGATAACTGAGCGCAGGAATTTCGCAATTATAGCTTAAAATTTCCTAGACTATAACGAAAATTCGCAATAATAGCGAACAGAAATTTTCGCTATATAGCGGGAATTTCGCTATGTAGCTTAAAATTCCTGCACTGATGTCCCCATGTAAAGACAAAAATGAATGAAGTCTAAAAAGTTTCGTTGTTTTTATTTATTATTTTATTTGTATTACTTATTTTATTAAAAATTATTTTTTATTTTTATAAAAACAAAAATCGCTTCACACAAAAAAAAAATATATAATTTTTTTGTTTTTTATTATTTTATTATTTTTATTTTTTATTTATTTAAAAAAATTATTTTTATTTATTTATTTTTTCTTTTTTCTTTTAAAAAATTTGTCTTTTATAAAAAAAAAAATTTTTAAAAAAATGTTTTTATTTTTATTTTTATTATTTTTGTTATTATTATTATTATTTTTATTTTTATTAATTATTTTATTTTATTTTTCAAAAAAAAAAAATTCTCTATAATTATAGTGAAATTTTTCAGAAACATAGCTTAAATTCTATGTGCAAATTCGCTACTCCCTCCCCGTTTTACCTCGGGTTTTGTTTCGCCTATAACTTTATCCCAACCTCGTTTTAAAGTGCTAGGTACCAAGTGAAATCTTGAGATAGTAGAATCCAAATAAATCAGAAAGCACACTTGAAATTTTTATGAAGTGTGAAATTTTCTTAAAATGCTCCAAATTTCATTACTTTTTTTTCCTCTCTTTCTTCTTCTAACTTTTCATTTGAAGCCCAAACTGAGGAATAAGGTGTCGTATGGAAAGCTTGTGACGCTCCTATCCAAAACAATCACATCTCATCAGTGATAACACTTCCTTCCCTAATCCTTCAATCCGAGCCTTATTGTGGACAATGAGACATTCGTCGGGGGGGAGTTAGCTTAAGGAAGTGACTTTTGTATTTATGTTTTTACATATTTTGAGCAAGCCCATTTTTGCGGATGTTCGGCTTGTTGGTTTTCTTTTGTAGAAGTCGTTATACTCTTACAACTTATTTTGTTAAAAATCGCACTCATTTTTCGTGTTTTCGCTCACCTGCGGGTTTGAAAATTGAACTTTGTCCAATTCTATTGATGTTATATTGGTTCCATGCCTAGTTGAGTGGATGATCAGTTGAACTCTTTTTGATTTTGACCCTTTTTCTTCCACCTTTAGCTAACCACACACTGTGCACATCAGGTTTCTTCAATAACCTGAAAAACTGCCAAGCCTCCTAAGCCTTACAATAACCTACCCTAGTTTCACATCACCTATACTGAAGTTAAGGACTTCATGAATAGAAGGCCAATGTGTCTTCCAAAAAGAGAAAAGAAAAGAAAAAGAAAAGAAAAAGAAGAAAATTGCAACGCTAGCCTTGAAAACCCGAGCACGGTCCGAGGGGTATATGGCGAAAAGCCTTGTGCCTAAGGCCCTAAGCCAACCTGGTCGGGAGCCACCGACTTAGTGCTCGCTACATGGGTGGATAGGTAGAGTTTAGCGTTGTGTGCCGGAGTTTCAAATCATTCTGAGTCCGGTGAAACCCTAAGAGTTAGTAGTCGAAGATCCTCATGACGGTGCCCGGCTTCCACTGTCGAGTCACTGCAGATCCCCCCGCTACATGGACTTTGGTGAGGTCGATTCTCAAGATTGCACCCCCTACAACACAAAAAAAAAGTTGTGGAATAAGAGGGTCCTGATCTATTTAGGTTGGTTAGCATGCTAGGTTGTGGCAAGAACTAGGTCAGGGAGAGGCAACAAGTGTACTTATTGTCAGAGAGCCGATTAAAACAAACACTTAGATTTTGCAGTTTTTGGTTGATTCATCGAGATGGAGGCTCTTTGATACCAATTTGTATGGCATTCATTCCCTTCGAGATAGTTATCGGCAAGGCTTTGATGACTTTTTACTTAGTATCAGACACTACTCATTCACAACCTTTGAAATAGCATTTTGTGAACATTACTGTTATCGCTTTCAGATGCTTCTTCATCGCTAAGGGACTAAAGTAAATGTATAGGTTGAGGGGGTGATTAGTGCCCAAAAAAGTGCTATTTTGAAAACCCTATTTATTGGTAGGTTTTGAGTGCTTTTTCAGGTAACACCTCATTGTAATTAACCCGATTTACACATTAAGGTCCTCATATTCTACTAATCGTATTTTGTGGCAAATTTTGCAGTCTTTGCAAGCTATTTATGCCGAAATTGCTGAGTCGATCCAAGCACGAAGAATTCGAGTCAAACCCGCATGCGCATCGTAGACCGTATGAAAGAAGAGTTTAAAATGCAAAATGGAGCATCGTGAAACTGCGACTCCACGACACCGCTCATGCCTCTAGCCACTCATTCCTTCCTCATCGCCGTTTTTTTTGCTTGTCTTTGGTTTTCTTCTTTTTTTGCCCCCATTGTAATAGGTTTTGGAAGGTTATTTTTGTAATTTGGTAAAGGAGTTGGCTACAAAATCCCCAAGCCAAGCACTGTTGAAGATGATCACTTAACCACAAAATTTAGGCATGTTTCTCAACCCGCTTTTCTTCCAATTTTTCCGCTTCTTTCTTTCTCTCCATTTTCTTTCTTTTTCTATTGCTAAACACACCAGGATGACAACTCGCAGGACGGTTGGCTAGGTCGCTTTTCTCTCCCTCAAGAGGAGGGTCACGGGCCGGGGTGGTTTGGAGGCAACTAATGGTTCTCTGCTTTTAACGCAAGTTTTATCAAGTATTTATGTTCCTATTTCTCACTCTAGGTTGAACTCATTTGATGTGCCTTCATTGATCGCATTTAGCAATCTAGTGGTTCAAAGGGATGCTTATTGCTGGGATCCACTCGAGATTCATTAGTTGCTTCTTACTTGTAACTCCGTGAGGTAGATCGTGAGTGCACTGCCATTCTCTAGAGCATTAATGCTCAATAAATGCTATTTTTCAAAAGGGAAAATCATAGGCTTAGTTTTTGTAAAGCAATGAAGATCCGTCTGAAATGACTATAGGTCATCTTCCTTAACTAGAAATGGAACCCGAGGACCCTCAATTGCCCTAGAATCCTAAGCTCAGTATCTTGATACTTCAAGGAGACCTCTTTTATTATTTTTCTTATTTCACTTCAGTTTATTTTCAGTTTTCATCATCAAACCCTCACTGTTTTTACAAAAACCCTAAATTCAAATTGAATTCACCAATTTTGAACCTCACTGTAAATCATTTGCATGAAGAAAACCCATCCTCGAGTTCGACCCTGGGAGTCGCATACCTGGTTAAAGAGTTTCGCTACGACAAAGAAGAATTCTGGGTATAAATTTTGGTTGATTCCGCAACCCTATCGGCACGAATTAGCCATGCCATGCCATGCTTAGGACACACTGGCTCCTACTTAGTGCTATGCCACGTCATGCCATGCCTGGGGACACTCTGGGCTCAACTCCTGGCCGCTATGCTACGCCATGCCATAGCCATGCCATGCCTAGACACACGGGCTCCTACTTGCCATGCCATGCCATGCTTAGACACCTGGCTCCTACTTAGTGCTACGCCATGCCATGCCTAGACACACGAATTAATGCTTGCTGGTCAGCCAGTTTCTGATGATGATTGGGTGGCTTGGGACCCGAATTTGAGTTTGTCTCTGTGAATCTTAGTGCTACAGAATCTGTTACTCTTTCAAAAGTACAATTCATGCTTCAAGTCAAGCACATGAACAAAGACTTCCTACTTTTAATACTTTACTCCTGTTAATATTACTCTCAACGACATCATAATATCGGTTTTCATTCCTCCTTGCATTCAAAATCCTATTCTTGGTGCAGTATCAGAAACAAAGAATAGGAAGATTTTAGGACCCATATATTTGCAATAAAGGAGAGAGAAAATCATCAAATCATATCTCTCTTATTTCTTCGTTTAATATAAATGTGTTACATTGTTACAACAATGATACGTTGGTCTTCGAAACAAAGAATATAAATATTTTTTGCCCCATATATTTTCCAAATATGGAAAGATAAAATTATAATATCAAATCTCCTCTTCTTTCTTTCCCCCTCCCGCACTAATGTACCACTAATATAACTATGTTACATTAAGGATAAATGTTTTACATTAGTGTTATAACAGGGATACATTAGTCTGGGGAAATATAAATGTTTTATATTATGTTTTTATCTTTCCTATTTGCCAAATATATGGGGCAAAAAATCTATAATGTACATTGGTCAACTTAATCTAACAAATTTATCTAACATTATGTTTTTATAACATATATGTTTTTATAATGTTTTTATCTCTTCCTCATACTATAATGTGCCAATATTAAAACATTAATATAACACATTTATCCTTAATTTCACAAAGTTTATAGCATCATGTCAGCGTGGGGAAGGAAAAATAGGAATATTTCATAAGATTTCATTATTCTCTCTCTAAGAAAATATATGGGGCCCATTGGTCAACTTATTAAGGTCAATTGGTCTTCATAGAGACTAGAGAGGGAATGCATGTTTATATTGGGTTTTTTTTATTCATATTGGTCAACCAATGGAGTTAAATAGTAACAACAAAGGAGGACAAGGATATGATGATGTCTAATTTATTTTCTTCACAATCAGATTTATAGGATCATAAAACATAACATAATTAAAGATGGAGATTAATTAAAAATATGCATGTTAAGTTGCTTTTTTAACATCAAATTAATTAAAGCATGCACTCTCTCCCTATATTTGCCACACATGACAAAAAAAAAATCATAAAATAAATCTCCATCTCCCTCTTCTCTCTTCCCCGCACTAGTGTACCAATTTTATAAAATTAATGTAACATATTTATCCTTAATGTAGCATAGTTATAACTATGGTACATATGTTCCAGTAGGAGAGAAGATGGCAATCTAATTTTGTCTCTCCTATGTGGCAAATATATAGCCCCAAAATCTTCTTATTCTCTCTTCCCTAGACTAATGTCCCACTTTTATAACACTAATGTAACACATTTATCCTTAGCGTAACACAACATGCTATACATTCCAGCTTACTCAATTCATGCTTGTCAAACAAATTTAACCTTAACTAAGCATCTCAATCTAATCATGGACACCACCCGCTTCCACCCAATAATATATGCAATTATGCATTAATATATAAAATTGACTAAGAAAGATAATTGGAAACTTCTCATAATCATCAAGCTGCTTATTGACAATAACCTCAATTTAATATTCAACTTTCTTGTCCTCAATTTAATAACCTCAATTCAAGGTGGTGAAACCCCTTCTCCTTGATGAAGGATCGGTTCGATCCTTGGAAATGAGGTTTAATTTCTCAACTACGCCATGGTTGACAAACTTATTTCTATCAAAGTCCCTTTGTGTCTCTTCCTCCCTACGACTCTCTCCTCGAGGTAGTTAGTTTCTACCTCTTCTCGAATACATGTCGATCTAGAGTGTCGTGGTTAAGGTTATGGGTTCCAAGCCTTCTCCAATTGCTACCCAACCAGTACATAAACTCTCAATGTCCTAAAATCACCTTATAATAGTTAAGCACTTTTAAATTGGCACCTAGGCAATTTATCGAACAATTGGCATGCACTATGTGGCATGCACTTGGCTAGGAATTCTAGGCTTTTCCAACATCCAATCACCCACATATCTCCTTCCTTATGAAACCAATCCTATATTGAAAACCCTATACCCTATACTCAAGACCCAAAACCACAAACACAAATCCTAAAAAAAAAAACCCTGAAACTTAAATATTAAAACCCTAACATCCATAATTGTAAAACCCTAGACCTTAAAACCCTAAACGCTAGACCCTAAATACAAAATCCTAAACCTCAAACCCTAAAACCTAAAAAAACCCTAACTCTAAACTCCCTAAACCTCTAAACCCCAAACCCCCTAAACCTTAAACCCTATACTTAAACAAAATCCGATATAAATACAATACACTAGAACCCTAGAACCTAAAATTACATATTAACCCCAAATTATAAACCCTAACATTACAAACCCAGAAATGCACAACCTAAACTATAAATCCAGAACCCACTCTTAACCCAACATTGAACCCACCCTAAACCCAACCCTGTCTTGAACCCAGCTTCAAAATCAAAACCTAAATCCAAACTTAAAAAACCCAACTTAAATACAAACCCCAACCTTAAACCCTAAACTCCAAAACACTTTACATTTAACATTATACCCATAACCTTACAACCTCAAATCCTAACCACAAAACCTCACATGAAACACAAAACCCTAAGCCCAACTTCCTAAACCCTAAACAATAAACCCCGAATTTGAATGGCCAAACCTCAAACCATAAACAGAAAACCCTAAATAATAAACCGTCAACCCCAATTCCTAAACCTTAAATCTAAATTGAAAACCCTAAACCCAAGACTCTAAAGCAAAAACCAAACCCTAAAACTAAAATATTAAAACCCTAACATAAAAAATCGTAAAAAAAAAAACTTAAACCCTAATCCCTAAACCACAAAAAACCACATCCATAATCATAAAACCCTAAACAAGAAACCCAAAACCTAATATCCTAAACCCTAAACCCGAATCCTAAAGCATTAAACCCTAAACCCTAAACAATAAACCACCAACCCTAATTTCTAAACCTTACACCTAAATTGAAAACCCTAAACCCAAGACCCCAAACTAAAAACCATGAAAATAAATATTAAAACCATAACATCCATAACTCAAACCCTAGACTTAAAAGCCTAAAAGCTAGAACCCTAAATTCAAACCCCAACCTAAAACCCTAAACCTAACAAAACCTTAACCCTAACCCTAAAATACCTTAAACCTCAAACCCTATACTTAAATCGAAAAACCTAAAACCTATACCTGAATCCCAAAACCCAAAACCTTAAATCACATATCAAACCCTAAATCGCAAACCCAAAACATCAAATTCTATAACCCTAAAAACCTAAACCCTAACGAAAAACACTAAACACAAAAACCCTAACCCAAACCCTAAACTCCAAACCCTAAAACCCTAAACCCCTAAACCCCTAATACCTAAACCCTAACGAAAAGCACTAAACCCAAAAACCCTAACCCAAACCCTAAACTCCAAACCCTAAAACCCTAAAACCCTAAACCCTTAATACCTAAACCATAACAAAAAACCCAAAACATAAAAACCTTAACCCAAACCCTAAAATGGAAACCCTAAACCCAAAACCCAAAACCTCAAACCCTAAATCCTAAACCATGAATTGCAAACCCCGAAAACCCTAAACCCTAAACCTTAAATAGTAAACCCAGAAAACCATAAACCCTAAATCCCAATAACAAAACACCCAACCGAAAAGCCTAATCCCTAATTCATAAACCCTACACCCTAAACCCTAAACATAAATCGAAAACATTAAAACCAAAAACATAAATCCTAAACCTCAAATCACAAAATCAAACTCTAAACCGCTAACCTTAAACACCGAATACTAAAACTCTAAAGAACCTAAACCCAAACCCATTAACAATAACCCTAAACCTTAAAATAAACCACAAAACCTAAAGTCTTAAACCCTAAACCAAAATCTGAAACCCTAAACCCTAAAACACTAAACCCTAAACTCTAAAACACATAACACTATACCCTTAACATTAAAACCTAAAACCCTATTCACAAAATCGAAAACCCTAAACCTCAATCTGCAAAGCATAAACCCTAAACCCTAAAACATAAAACGCCACATCCATAATCATAAAACCCTAAACATGAAACTCAAAAACCTAAACCCCAAACCCTAAACAATAAACCTTAAACCCAAATCCAAAAACATTAAACCCTAAACCCTAAACCCTAAACCCAAAACCATAAACACAAAACCCTAAACAATATACCACCAAGACCCAAAACCACAAACCCAAATCCTAAATGAAAAACCATGAAAATTAAATATTAAAACCATAACATCCATAACTGTAAAACCCTAGACCTTAAAACCCTAAACTCTAGAACCCTAAACTCAAAACCCTAAAACCTAAACAAAACCCAACCCTAACCCTAACTTAAATGCCCCTAAACCCTAAAACCTAAAACCTATACCTAAATCCCCAAACCCTAAACCTTAAATCACATATCAAACCCTAAATCGCCATCCCAAGACATCAAATTTTATAACCATAAACACATAAACCCGAAACCATAAACCATAAACCCTAAACTTAACCCCAAAACATAAAACCTTAAACCCCAAACCCAAACCTGAAACCCTAAACCCTAAAATGCTAAACCCTAAACCCTAAACTCATACACTTAACACTATACCCTTAATCTTAAAACCTCAAACCCTAAACCTCAAACCGAAAACCCTAAACCTCAAACCCCAAATCTTAAAACTTAATCCCCAAAACACAAAACATCATACCTATAACCATAAAACCCCAAACCCTAAACATGAAACGCAAAAACCTAAACCCCAAACACAATATCCAAAACCCTAGACAATAAACCCCGAACTTGAAGCCCTAAACCCCAAACCACAAACACAAACCCCTAAACAATAAACCATCAACCATAATTCCTAAACCTTAAACCTAAATTGAAAACCATAAACCTAAGACCCCAAAGCGCAAACCCAAACCCTAGACAAAAATACCTAAAACTAAAATATTAAAACCTTAAACCGTAAATAATAAAACCTATACCCAAATCCCTAAATCTTAAACCCTAAACCCCAAACCATAAACACAAAACCATAAATAATAAACCGTCAACCCTAATTTCTAAACCTTAAACCTAAATTTAAAACCCTAAACCTAAGACCTAGAACCACAAACCCAAACCCCAAACAAAAAATCGTGAAACTTACATATTAAAACACTACCATCCATAATTGTAAAACCCTAAAGGCTAGAACCCTAAACTCAAAATCCTAAGACCGAAAACCCTAAAATCTAAAAAAACTCAACCCAAACTCTAACCCTAACCCATCTAAACCTAAAGCCCTAACCCACCTAAACCTTAAACCTTAATCCCTATACTTAAATTGGAAACCCTAAAACCTAAAACATATACCCAAATCCCCAAACCCTAAACCTATAATCACAAATCAAACCCTAAATCTCAAACCTTAAACATCAAATTCTACAACCTTAAAAATGTAAACCCTAACCCTAAACTTAACCCCAAAACCTATAACCTTAAACCCTAAACCTTAAACCCCAAAACGCCAAACCCAAAACGTTAAACCCTAAACTCTAAAACACTTAACATTATACCCTTAACGTCAAAATCCCAAACCCTAAACACAAAACCGAAAACCCTAAACCTTAAAAAACAAAACACCATACCCTTAACAATAAAAAAACAAACCCTAAACATGAAACATAAAAACCTACACCCCAAACCAAACATCATAAACCCTAAACAATAAACCCCTAACCCAAATCCCTAAACTCCTTACCATAAAAAAAAAACCGTAAACAACAAACTGTCAACCCTAATTCCTAAACCTTAAACCTAAATTGAAAACCCTTAACCTAAGACCCTAAAACATAAACCAAAACCCTAAACAAAAAACCCTAAAACTAAAATATTAAAACCCTAACATCCAAAATCCTAGAACCCTAGACCTTAAAACCCTAAACGCAAAAACCCTAAAACCTAAAAAACCCTAACCTTAACCCAAATCTTCTAAGCCTTAAAACCCTAAACCCAAAACCCTAAGCCCTAAACCCAAAAGCGTATACCCTAAACTATAACTATAAACCCTAAACCTAAAACCTTAATTCCAAACCATAAACCTAAATTGAAACACTAAACCCAAAAACATATGCCTGAAACCCTTAACCTCAAATATTAAAACCCTAATACCTCAAACCCCATAACCGTAAACCTTCGAACTCTAAACCTTAAATCTGAAACCCTAAAACCTAAATCCTAACCAAAAACCCAAACCCTAACCCTAAACCCTATAACAGTAAACCTTAGAACCGTAAACCGTAAACCTAAACCCTAACAAAAAAACCATAAAACCAAAAACCTAAACCCTAAACCCTAAATTCTAAAGCCCCAAACCATAAATTGTAAACACCGAAAACCCTAAACTCCAAATCTAAAATAACAGACCCCGAAAAAATTAAACCCAAAACCTAAACCCATAAATCCTAAACCCTAAAGCTTAATAACAAAACATAAAGCCCTAAACACCCAATTGGAATGCCTAAGCCCTAATTCATAAACCCTAAACCCTAAACATAAATAGTAAAACACTAAAACCTAAATCATAAACTCAAACCCTACACCTCAAATACTAAAACTCTTAAAAACCTAAACCCGAAACCATAAACTCTAACCTAAAACCCTAAACTAAACCTAAAACCTAAATTCTTAAACTCCAAACCCAAACCTTATACCCTAAACCCCAAACCCCAAACCATAAACACAAAACCCTAAACAATAAACCACCAACCCTAATTCCTAAACCTTACAACTAAATTAAAAACCCTACACCTAAGACCCAAAACAACAAACCCAAATCCAAAATAGAAAACCTTGAAAACCTAAAAAATCCATAACCTTAACTCAAACCTAAACTTCTCCAAACCTTAAAACCCTAAACCCCCTAAACCTTAAACACTATACATAAATCGAAAACCCTTAAACCTAAAACATATACCCAAAACCAAAAACCCTAAACCTTAAATCACAAATCAAACACTAAACATCAAATACTACAACCCTAAAAACCTAAACCCGAAAACATAAACCCCAACCCTAAACCTCAAACTTAACCATAGAATCTAAAACCCTAAATCTAAACATGAAGCCCTAAGCCCTACAATGCTAAACACTAAACCCTAATCCCTAAACTCTAAAACACTTAACACCATACCCTTAACCTTAAAACCTCAAACCCCAAATCCTAAACCCTAATCCCTAAAACACAAAACACCATACACTTAACCATAAGATTCGATTTCCACCTTTTTTATTATCCCTACTAAACTCGCGATATAATCCCAAAACGTTCATCTAAACGCCATTCCAACCTTACGGATCGAACTAATACGTCGATTTTAGGGGGGTTCACCCTCCGATCTCGACAACGAATCCCCGATTTTCAGATTATAATACATCTATCCAAACTATTTATCATTTCAACCATTTCCCCCCTTCCAACATTCCGTGTGCCGCACCTCCATCATGCATGCAACATAGTCCTTCTATCTAATGTGGTGCCATTCGATTTTTTTCTTACTCATTAATGCATATACAAAAGATTCTTTAAATAAAACAACCAAAATAACTCTTACATCGCGGGTAATCTTCCCGCCCCCAATTACACTAAAATTCTTTCCATCTTCTCCTTCCTTCCAACTATTACATCCGATCAAAACATTGAGTTCGCCATCTTCATCTTCATATTTTTCCTTCTCCTCTTTCAAGAAAATGGCAGACGCCGCTCGAAGCCACCCAGTGGAAATCTCCTATGTTTCTTTTCACATCTCAGCCCTTCAATCAAATATGCTACGCTCTAAGGTATATATTCATTCACTATTGTTTTAGTTTTCTCGTCAGAAGTTTGTTTAGACTGCTTGTTGGGCTTTTTTTTTATGCTTTTGTCGGGTTTCGTTTGTGGTTTCTCACTGTGCTATTTTTCTAACACATTTTTTTTGGTTTGTTTTCAAGGTATTTTTTCACAATCCTGCACAAAATCTAGGGAGACAGATGTTCATTTCTCCATTTTTCATAATCATCTCCCTTGTTCTTTTTCACAAGTTAACATCACAACCCTAAACTTTCATATCATTTCTTTTATCATATAAACGAATGCCAAGAAACAAAATGGCAAATAAATAGCACAATCTGCATTTTTAAATCCGAAAAAAATGTCAATGATGAGAAGTGATGAGATGATATGAGATATTCCCGCATTCGTGATTACATGATTACTTAATATGATTTTGTCGAGCTGGTTGCTTCTCCTACAAATAAATAGCGCACCAGATTTTTCATATCATTAATCATGTTTGAATTCATCGGGTGGCTATAGTTTTCTTTCTTTCTAAATTTATTATTTCTCTATTCACACCCCAAATCTAAATCGTCCATGAAACTACTATATGGGAAAGAAATAATGATGGTCATATCTCCTGTGTCCATTAATATTCTATTACATTAAATTAAATTTAAAACTCTTGATAAATTGTTTTCCAAAATATTGAGGTTCAGATCTCCCTGCGGGGCCGCTTAGAGTACTATGGCTAGCTGAGATTATATACCGAAAATGAGATCCTTAGCACACCTAATTTTTTATTGTTGGTCAATAGGTTTCTTATGATGATCTGGGTGGCTCAACCAATTTTAGTTCGTCTTCGTGAATCTTAAGGCAGAGAATAGAATCTGCTTTCTCTTTCAAAAGTACACTTCATGCTTCAAGTCAAGAACATGAACAAAGACTTGGTAGTTTTAATACTTCACCAAATTAGAATCTCACTTTAATATTACTCTGCCACATCTCAAGCACATGATAATACTCCGCTTTCATTCCTCCCTCCTCAGATTCAAAATCCATTCCGCATGCCACTTGGTATGGTAATCGGGCCAAGGTGGTCAGGAATCTGGCCCATGCCTCTAGCTGGTCATGGTCCAAGACTATTTCACTGTGATTACATCAAATGTTATCATTGGCTCGACGCTGGTTATCTCTGAAATTATGTTTAACAAAGTGGTGCTCATCCCACCACCACCGCAAAGATCCTCATGCCTACATAACCACTTCTCCAAGCACCCATCGACTCGCCGCCACGCCCAATCCAGTTGTCTCGACTTTCGTTGGTACTTGCTCTTCCCTTCCTATTTCTCATTTTCGGGGCTCTAACTCTATTTCCTCCTCTAAACCTCTTCTACTTCAACATTCTCCTAGTTCCTACTATCAACAAAATTTTGATAAGCATTTCTCAATTTACTCAAGATAATGATATACTTGTTAATTTTCATGCTCATTGTCGCTATAGTCGGGGTTTAAGGTCGCTCTACATAAGGGCTTATACCAGCTATATATCCCCTCCCCTTCTCGCAACTTACCTTCTCGCTTCTTTCCCAAGCCACACCTACATCTATTCCCTAGCTCAACAGAAGATGGACTTTTTCTAATCGTGCCCTGTGCAATGTGTGCAAGCATTCAGTATATATATGGGTCAAGAAGGTCACTAACCTTAATGCAGAATAAACCTAACGACGGGTGCAAACGCCCCGCTGTTATTGTCTCCGTGCACGTTCCTTAGTTCTCGCAGAGAATAGCCACAATGCTATCCCCAATCAAGCCATGAACCCACATCCACGTCCAATCTAAAGGGAGAGAGAGTTCTAAAGGAGAGTGATCGATCTGAGAAGAACCTCAGACGCCTGTCAGGTCGATAAATCGATACGACTTTAATATGTTGGACTCATACCATTCATCAAGGGACTTATCCCTATCCCATCCAATCCAGTATTCAAATAGTGAATTAACCTCTCTTACCCATAATGGGTGGATATGGGCAACAAACACTACTCACATCCTCACTTACTGCCTCTTCATACTTAAATGGGTCGCAAGCACATCAAGAAGAAGAAACGAATAACAACGGGAGTATAGTTATTAAGGCACCATCAAGACTAACAAGAATACATCACCCAAAGGCTACTCGCATATATCCTAGATAATTTCATCAACACCAGATTAAGTATTTTCAATTTTTCATATTGAGCAATACTCAATCCTACAATATATCAAGTGTTTGTCACCTATATCAAATACGAAATCCACATAAGCGCTGGCTAGCTTACAAACACATGACAGGATGTATTAGTAAATTATTCTTCCTTAAGAACTCACGTCAATTAAATTAAACCTGATTGCTTTCCTAGACATGCCCCATGGTAACTTTTCTGACACCTCTAGCTTCAAATTCCAAAGGTCTAAAGGATTGATAGCCACGTCACTGTCAGACTGCATCGAAATCATAATCAAACGAGCTTTTTCCTTGTTCCACACCCAGATTTCTGTTCTCGCTGAGCTCATCTTAGGACACCGTTATCTTTTAACGTACAGCCGCCCCTCGCCCAAACTCCCACCCGACAATGTCTTCCGTCCTGGACGGCACATGAAGCCATCCAAAAGAGGGATGTTCCTCCTCCGATTCATCAATAAGTAAAATAACGCAGTAGTGGTATTTCACTTTCGCTGCTTCCGCTCCCACTTATCCTACACCTCTCAAGTAAGTCATTTCACAAACTCGACTAGAGTCAAGCTCAACAGGTCTTCTTTCCCAACATTTTGCCAAGCCCGCTCCCTCGGGCCGTGGTTTCGCCGATAGCAGATGTGGATAAGGGGAATCTCATAATCTATTCATGCGCCGCACTAATTAGGGATGACGCAGGCATTTGGCTACCTTAAGAGAGTCATAGTTACTCGCCATTTACCCGCATTGTCAATTTCTTCACTTGACTATCTGCAGCACTAAAGTAAAATCATATCAGGTGAGCATCCACAGAGACCATCGCAATGCTTTTGTTTTGATTAAACGGGCCGGATTCCCTTGTCCCGTAATTCGCCCCGAGTCGACTGCTCGATGCCCGGAAGGCCCCGAGGGAGCCGTTCCCATTCCGTCCCCGGCCGGCACGCGGCGACCCGCTCCGCCACGAGCAAACCGAGCAAACCCACCGACAAATGACGGCCCTGGGACCGGACCCCGTGCTCCAAACCCCCGCAGCCAATCCTTTCCGAGGTTACTGATCCATTTCACCGACTTCCTCGTCTACATTGCTCCATCGACCGCAGGCTATTCACCTCGGGAGACTGATGCGGTTAAGTGAGCACGACCGCCGCGGAGGCACTTGGTCCTCCGAATTTTCATGGGCCGTCGAGGGCGCACCGGACACCACGCAACGTGCGGTGCTTTTCCAGCCGCTGGACCCTACCCGGTGAACCGCCTGTGGTGGGCGCACTGCTAAACGTAAAAATATAACTCTTCTCCCGAGGCCCTCGACACGACGCCTCCGACTCCCTAACATCGCCACAACGCCACATCACGGCTCAGAATGTTAACCCGATTCCCTTTTCAATGCTCGCAGCTGCACGCTATCTGACGCTTCCGCCCCAGATCGACTAACCCATGCAAGTGCCGTTCACATGGAACCTTTCCCCTCTTCGACCTTTAAAGTTCTCATTTGAATATTGCTACTACCACCAAGATCCGCACCGATCGCCACTCCATCGCCCGTGCCCTGTGTTTGTGGCAACCGGCCGCATCTCTCCTAATTATCGAGGCCTGCCCTTGGGCCTCGACCTGGGCCGAGCATAGGTCTCGCACTTCGCCATCCATTTTCGGGGCTACTGATCTTCAAGCAGTGAGTCAGTTACACTCTTAGCGGATTTCAACTTCCACGATCACCGCTCATTGCCTTAATCGACCAACACCCTTTCAGGGGTTCTAGGTTAATACAGAATGGGCACCGGTGAATCTCGGCTTCCGGCTCATCTCCGCACGCGCCCCGCTTACCAAAAATGGCCCACTGAGCTCTCGATTCCATGGCTCCTACTAACGGAGCAAAGCCGTGTCGCCTTACCTATTTAAAGTTTGAGAATAGTCGAGGGCGTCGCGCCCTCGATGTCTCTAATCATCAAGCCACCCGATGTAACTCGTCACGGCCCGGGCCTATCCCGAGGAAACTGGCGGAACCGGCCTACTGTGTGGTTCGATTAGTCTTTCGCCTATACCCAAGTCGACGAACGATTAAGACGCCGCATATCACCGCGGCCTCCACTCGTAGTTTCCTCTTGGCTTCGCCACGCCAGCATAGCCTTCACCATCTTTCTAGTCCTGACAGTGGTACGCTCACTCAACCCTCTCGTAAGATCATGACGGCCGACTAAGGCACCCACGCAGGGGATCCCGCCGACGCCTTCCTTAGGGCCTTACTTAGTTTACTAGCCGTCACGACTCGCACATTACGTAAGACTCCTTGGTCCATGTTTCAAGACAGTCGACCCGGGGCTCACGCCAACGCCATGAGCGCACAGCGCAAAGCACTAAAAGGAGTACGCCGCATTCCACGATCGAGGTGGACGACGCCTCCACCTGCTCGACTACAACCTCGGGCTCGGTCGCCGCTCAAACCGCCGGTCCGCACCCCGAGTAAATTTGCGGACCATCGAATCGTCGTTCCACATCCGACCAAGGCACACCGTCGGCCCCCATCCGCTTCCCTCCCGACAATTTCAAGCACTCTTTGACTCTCTTTTCAAAGTCCTTTTCCTCTTTCCCTCGTCAGACTTGTTTGTTATCCGTCTCTCGCCTCTATTTAGCCTTGGATCTAATTGACCCCATAGCGGTCGTGATTCCCAACAACCCGACCGCCGACAACGCCCGTGGTGCGACAGTGGTCCGGCACGACGCTCTCACTTTCCGGCGCCTTCCAGGGACTGCCCGATCCGCCGAGACGCTCTCTAGGACTACACTCCTGGACGACGACCGCCCGATTCTCAAGCCGGGGCTTTTCCCTGCTCGGGGTCGTTACTAAACCCTAAACCCTAAACCCTAAACCCTAAACCCTAAACCCAAAACCCAAAACCCTAAACCCTTCTAAACCCTAAACCCTTCTAAACCTTAAACCATAAACCCTTCTAAACCCTTCTTAAACCTAAACCCTAAACCCACCTAAACCCTAAACCCTTCAAAACCCTAAACCCTAAACCTTCTAAACCCTTCTAAACCCCAAACCCTAAACCCTAAACCCTTCAAAACCCTAAACCCTAAACCCTAAACCCTAAACCTTAAACCCTAATATGAGTTCTCGGGACCATTGAGGTAGAGCACTGTCCTGTGAACCGAGCAAATCTCCGGCATAATGGAAAATCAGCAGCCCGACTTCGCACCACCCTTGCGATTTGGCAATGCTAACTTCGATCGACCATAACTTTCCCGTCCGAACTCTGATTTGCGAGTTCTTTAACTCTACGAAAATCTCGTTGAGTCTAGAATTTAATAAGATGAAGTTCTCAACCAAACCATGAGCTACGCTGGGCCAGGGTCACGGCGCTCGAGGAACCCGCTTGTTCGTTTCTCAAACTGCTTTCTGAATCGAGTTGTATCTTAAATGCTTGAGGCTGCATATGGCCTGAGCAGGAACTTGCTTGTTGAATTTTTACGTGATATTTACAAAAGCTAGAATTTTTAAACTAAGTTTAGATTTTTCTGAGCCCAAATATGGCCGGATTTATGGCCAGAATGGCTAATGTGTGTTATTATTGTAAATTGAATAATATGTTAATGTGTGAAATTATGTGATATATATGGGATAAAAAAGAAAATAATTATATGCATTAGAGTAATTTATCCGGTACAATTTTGACATGTAATGTGTGATTTATATGTTGCATGTGACAACGAGCGTGCATGTAGCATGAAATGACATGCAATGACACTTGCATTGCATTTATGCAATGTGGCACGATGACATGGTGTGAGTGCATGGAAACATCAATTTCGTGTTTAAAGGTTCGATGGTACATCAAGAATGCAATGATTCTCTGAGATCGTCTATCATATATATATATATAGAGGCATATATATATATATATATATATATATATATATATATATATATATATATATATATATATATATATATATATATATATATATATATATATCGGAAAGTCTCATTCCCTACTTCGAAAGAAGTAGTTTCTGAGATTGTCCACAAAGATGCTCACCATTGCTACTAGTGCACCGCAACCGAGAGTATTTACCACCATCAGACATACTAGCTGGCAAAGGGGTTTCAGAAAGAAGTATACCTGGAGTTTGTGGATGCGATGGCGCCAGATTTACTCACCACAGACATACTAGTGCATCATAATCAAGGAGGGTCGAGTGACCCTCCAAAGGCTTAGGAGCGCATCATCCTCCTATATTCAGTGGGAGGTGATTAGCGCCCAAAAGTGATATTTTTTTGAACCCTATTTATTATGCTTCAGTGCTTTTTGTGTACTAATCATTCTAATTAACCCACCCTACACATTGTCCATGTGATTCTACTGACGCATTATGGCAATTTCACAGCCGTACAAGCATTTATGCCGAAATTGTTGAGTCTATCCAAGCACGAAGAATTGAAATAAACTCGCATTACAAATCGTAGACTGAAGCTGAAAGAAGAGAAGAAAATACAAGGAAATTAGAGCAAATACAAAATCGCTTCCCTCACAAGACTATTTACCATCCTCGCCACCGCCACTGCTTCGCATTTGACTTCCTCGCTACCCGCTTTTTGCCTTTTGTTCCTTTTTGATTTTCTTCAAATTTCCGTCTCCTTGTATTAGCTTTTAGCTTTGGTTTTTTTTGTAATTTGTAAAGGGGTTTGGCTATAAGGCCCCCAAGACAAGCATTGTTGAAGGAACTTAACCAATAAAATTTTAGGGCAAAGCTTTCATCCCGTTTTCCCGTCTTCTCCTTTTCTCCCATTTTCTTCCCTTTTCTTCTCACTCTTTCAATGTTGTTAAACATCCTCCGAGGATGACAACTCTGAGGGACGAGCTTTCGCTAAAAGCCATTTTTTCTCGAGTGGACGGTACAATTCACGTGGAATCAAGGCAATCGAGGGTTTTTCATACGTTTTAACTGAGGTATTTTCTACCATTTATGGTTTCAAATGAACGTAGGCTTTAATCCTTCCGCTGCTTTGAATGATCAATATTTGATAAGATTTTGAGTTCCTGATGCTTATCGTTAGATCCATGACACCCGTTAGTTATCATCTATGGGTTATTGAAAGGCGATTCAAGGATATTTTTATTTTCCCCAAATTTTAGGTTTGATCCCTTTGGTTCACTCGGTAAACGCCAAGCATTTCTGGTGTTTTAGGTTCATTGTATACTTATTGCGATACAAAGGATATCTGGCTGGGCTTATCATTTATTACCGTTGGAAAGTGAATCAAGGTGATGTTATTCACCGTCCGAGACTATCAATGGGAGGAAAAATAAAATTTTTTCAAAGATAGTTATTTAGTATCGGCTTACGCTAGTCGAAGAACCCGCTTGGGAGATGACTATATGTCATCCCTCCCCAACGCGAGGAAAGACCCCGGAGAACCTCGCCGCCCTAGAACCCTCAAGGCTTCAATGACCTAACACCGCAAGGAATCTCTATTTTACAATTTTTCTTACTTATTTTATTTTTAATCAGAATCAACAACTCCCCTGCTTACCAAAAACCCTTAAAATCCAAACAAAATTCACCATTTTTTGACTTCACTTAAATCATTTGTATGAAGAAACCCATCCCCGTGTTCGACCCCTAGACCACCATATCAGCAAGAGTTTGACTACGGCAAGAAGAGGAATATAGGATACAAATTTGTTGATTCTGATCACTCCTACCGTGGCACGAATCGTAGGGACTTTGGTGGTGGCTAACCATTGGTTTTGTTAGGTAGAGAGAGTTTTGGAGGCTATGGAGATTACCTCCAATGTGACAATGCATCCGTCTGCTGACATTTCACAGAGGGTAACCGGCATGGTGGGATCGGGTGAAAACCCCGTGGATCGGGAGGCCATGACATGGGCAAATTTTCGAGAGCCTTTATGAGCGTTTTTCCCTAAGACGCCCAGGTACATGCCAAGGCCGGGGAGTTTCTCGCCGAGACGTGGATCCATGACAATACTCAAATACTGGGCTAAGTTCTGGGCGAGTTAGCACATTTTGGATGATTATGTGGCCACATATATGGCCAAGGTCTACAAATTTTAGGATGGTCTCAAGTTGTCCATCCGGCAAGATTGCGGATTCTCTGCAAGATATGAACTTTGGTGGTCAACATGGGCCTATAGCTATAGAGAGAGAGACTGATGATGCCCGTGAGTATCTGAGATGCGGTGCTAGCGAAGATAAAGAGGACTTCAGCTCGTTGAGGCAGCTGTGCTGACTTTTATTCTTCGAGGACGCCCAATACAAGGTCGCAGCCTATCATGGAAGAGGTGACGCCCCAAAACTCCGGGGTCCGTTGATCACCCGCCAACCCGCTAAACACTGCGGAATGCCTGGGTGACCCGACATCTCTCACGAAAATCCGGCAGAGTCTCCTTTGTACAGGGAGCTCTACCTAAGAACCACCTGTCCCAAGCATCAACATCAGAAGACATACATGAGTAAAAACGGTCACTTGGGCCCATACAACAATACTCATCAATATACACTAACTATATACCATAGTTTCAAGAGTTAATAATTTACTCTTATACAACATATATTAAAAGTTTAAAACATTCTAATACATGTATCCAACTAAAACACCAAAGCCACAACCCGGATTTCTTCAAATCTGGCCTAGGATGAGCCGTCTCGCACGCTCCCGGTACCGAACAATATATTCTCTGACAGGTGAAATATGCCCAAGAAGGGAATCACCCCAAATGGGTTACTCCTCACCTAAGTGCATATGCACGTTTCATCGTAAACACACACTCGCAAATTCGCGATCCTACTGAATGTCTAAATGACCAACCCATGTCCCGAGTCCTCAATCGACTCTCTCACACTCAGCTTGGCCATGTATGAGAAAACATCTTTTTCAAAACAAACTCGTTGTTTTCAAAACACACTACCGAGCCAGAAAATAGCTTGTGATCACCTCCGAGGCGAATGTGTCGAGAACCTTCGAAAGGTCATGGTCCTCATCCAAATGACCGTTGAACCCGCCCCAACCCCATTTCTTTAGAAATTCATCTCAAATTCTTTCGCAACCATTTTTCGCTTTTTCAGAAAATTCATGTCATGCACTCACACCTAACTTCTAGGTTAGCCCGGTGCATATGAAATGCAATATGCCATTTCAACCATTTTTTTTACAAATAAATATTTTATGCAATATCCTCAAATTTGCAATCACATCACATGTAATTCAACAATATCAACCATCACCCACTACCACTTGAAATTCACAAACTCATCTCCAGGAATGGCCTACAGCCACACCGACTGTGGCACAAGAGCTGAGCTAAAAAATCAACAAAATTTATATACCTGTGTTCCTATCAACGTAGTCAAGCTTACCGCAAAGATAGTGGTCTAGGTCGAACACGGGGATGGGTTTTCATCCTAAGAATGATTTGCATAAGTGTAAAAGCTGTAAGGCTTTCTATTCGGGACTTTCTCGGATTTTTGTTTCAAAACAAAGGAAGTAGTTTAACCGCCGAGAAATTGTAAAACTAAAGTGAAGTGTGAAAAATTTAACTTTGAAGATTTAGGTCACTAATTTGATATCATAGGCAAACAAGTGTCCTCTGTTTTATCCTCGCTATGACAAGCAACCCATACCCCAAATATAACCCATCTATGTTTAACTGAAGAAACCTCACCCTAAAAAACAACTCCTATTCTTGAAGAACACATGTAACATGCACTCATGCCCTTTTGGCAGCTTTGAACCCAATATTAAATATCATTTCGTGGCTCGTAAAGACCATCTTAAAAAACCACAGATATCTAGCAATAAGTATGCACTGTATCCTAAAGCATGGTAAGTATTGGCCAAATCAATAACATCTGCTAATGCCATTCAACCCTATTTTGAGAAGATAAAATACAAACACAGCATTCGTAGCTTTTATCACAGAGACAACCCGCATATGCCCCATCACCAAGCTACCTTCCTTCCTCTTCAAAGAAAAGAGGCTTAGTTTTCAAGCATCTCTTGAGTTGTCATCCTCAAGAGGGGTGTTTGGCAGCCAAGAAAATAAGGGAAAGAGGAGAGAGAAGAGAGAAAAACCAAACCCTAACTAAAGCTGCGAGATATTTACATAAATAAAAACTTGCCAAAAATCGCTTCCTCAATTTGTTGCTTAGGGTTACAAAATGGGAGGGGGCTTATATAGGCCACCCAATGTATGAAAATACCATAAAGCCTAACAATTTGGGCTAAACTTAGTGGACAAGGGAGTAATACACCAAAATTGAAGCCTGGCTTAATAATTACAAAAGTGACAAGGAAGTGAATTTCGCTATGACATCACCCCCGCTAGCCAGCTTAAATCACCAAGAGATACGGGAATCAGAATTTTTACAAAGGGCAATTCTCGCTATTAGCTTAAATTTCACAATTTTAGCGAAATTCTTTGCGGAGTAACTTAAATGCAAAAATTTCTAGGAATAAGGTTAGCGAAAAACTCGAGTCTAACGAAAATTCACAATTTCGCTTAAGATTGCGAATTTTCGCATACGCGAAATTTTCGCAACTAGCGAAATTCCCCGAATTGCCGCATTGCCTCCCGCCTCCCCATCGTATTGATTTTTCTTCACTTGCCTTCATTCTTTGATTTTTGGTATGATTTGATGGTTGACAATCGTCTGACCTTCATGATTCATCATATGTCTCGATATCGAACTCCCAAAAGTACGCCTAAAAACCCAAAACAACCAAAATAACCTCTAAACGGCATAAGGGAAACTTAAGAAGACTCAACACTTCATCTGGCATAATGACATGATTAGCGCGCAAAGCACTCAAAACCTATCTAATATGGGGTGGTTCAAAATAGCACTCGTGGGCACTAATCACACCCCCAACCGAAACGTTGCTAGTCCCTTAGCAATGCAAAAACAAAAAGGAGATGCATGTAGTGATTTTCAAAAAGTTTATGATTCAAAAGGTGTATAAACAAATAAAACATTACTCTTTAAACCGAAAATTGATACATCAAGTTTGAAAACCGCCATGAAAGAGCCAAAACCATACAAGAACAATTTCAGGTCAATATTGGTTCCATGAATCTCAACTGGAATTTCCACCAAAGTCTAATGGTTCTTTATGTAACCAGATTAAGCCAATAAATTGCAAAATTTGTCCCCTCCCCCCAACCTAGCACTGACATGGCCTTAAGTTGTCAACAACCCGATAGGGCTAGTTACCTCTTCTTTCTTATTCAACTACAAAGTAGGTGCACGTTTAAAATCTCGACTTCACCAAAGTCCGCGTAACGGGGGTCCACCGATGACTCCCAACCACCAAGGTTTCAGTGGCATCAAGCCAAAAGGATCACCGAACACAAACTCTACTGTGCTTCACCCCGACCAATGACTTCAAAATCAAGCACCTACACTGCTAGACTCACCTTATCCACCCATGTAACGAACAATAATTAAATCGATGACTCCCAACCACCAAGGGGCTTAGGGCATCTGGGCTCAAAGGCTTCGCCATACACCCCACCTTGATCGTTGCTCTGTTTCAGCAAAACTTCACGACTTTATTTTTCTTTCTTTTCTTTTTCTTTTTCATTTTTGTTTTTTTTGTTTTGTTTTTTTCGAAGACATCGGGTCTTCAAATGCGCAACACAAACCTATCCTAGGTCGCCAACATACCAAAGGCCTACTATGCAAAGTGAAAGGAAGTATACAAATTCACAAATATCGAACAAACTGTGTGCAAAGGTGTGAATTAACTTAAGGAGAAATGTTTTGCCGAGCATGCCGAACTTCAACTGACCAAAAATTGACTCATGCATGGAATTTGTTCTAACATAAAGGTGACAAACAATGATTCAATTTTCCAACACAAGGCAATTCAATCGTCTAATCAGAAGAATTAAATTTGTTTCATTGAAAATAAAAACATTTACATTACGGTGGAGGTACAAACATGGTATGCAAAATCAGAATATGTGATCGACATTTTTGATATAGCCAAAATGGCTAATACATGAATACAAAGCTAAACATAGCAAAGTATCACCGCCTACTGGGCGGCTAATACATAAATCCTAATCAAAGCAGAAAATATAAAGCCGGCAATTATACAAAATCATAAAAAGAGTCCCAACCACCTCACCGCGTGGTGGTGGTGGGTTCGGTCGCTACGCCGCAGCCAAAACATCCAAATAGGCTGCGTCTGTGGTGGGCTCCTTCTCTCGATCGTGAACACCCAGGAAGGCCTGGCAAGGCCATGATCTCACGAAGTATTAGCGACACCGGGCCAGCCTGATCCCGGGTCACCAGGTAGCCGTTAGTGAGCAGATGGCATCCATCAAGCACTTCAAGAATCTCTCTAACCTGTGTGAACATACTGTGTGAATGGTGTGTCGAATAGGATGGGCCTGGGAGTATCACCGCAGCCGAACGTGGAAAAGGGAGGAGGAGACGGAGGTGACACCGCGAGCCGGACTCCTCCGTATCTCTGGCTCGGGGCGCACACCGCCCTCTATGGAAGTCCCCACCACTGACCCCACCTCCTCCCCGGTCCCGCCGTCTGAGATGGAAAGATACGGCATGGTCATCACTCGCCCTCGCCGACGCAAACCGCAGGGCACGAACTCTCATCTCAATCACCGCCTCTGAATCCTATATGCTCGAGAACCCGGCGCAGTAGTCTCAGACGCAGTGGAATGCTCTCTACTGCATTTCAGTCCTTCCGGGATGGACCTTCTCCTCGAAATGCATCAAGGAGGTCATCACCCCAGAGGATCGAACTAATATCCCTCCGAGATCCAGAAGAGCCTCCTAAGATGGCTCTCCGTCGCACGGTAATACCAGAACGGAATGCACTCGCCCGAATAAATGGTCGACGCTGAAAGATCCGGCATGAGCCGCCTCCCATAAAATACCGTCCACCGCAGCTGTCTCGGCCAATGCTCGAATCCATCTCTCGACAGGTGGGTGGGCCCAATCTCTATAACTCCTCTGCATCGCTACGGTATACGCAGCCCAGCCGCTGAATGGCACAATTCGAGTACCCGCTTAAGAATCATCACAGAGAATCGCACCACGCGACCATCTCGCCTCCTCGAGACGCCATGCAGTGATAGAACCGCAAAGACCACTGCGGGAGGCCAATGCCGCCTGAGTCATGAAAGGCAGAGGAATAATCTCGATCAATCTCATGGACTCCCTAAACCTGGGATCAGCCCTCAGTGACATCATAGTACGACTCCTGATGAAAGTCTCTACGATGGAGTCGTACATTCCCTGGAATTCAGGTCTCATTTAACAACCCGCCCCGATCCCGAGGCCGGGTGACAACTCGAGGCGATGATGTCGCCTGGCAGCCTCGATGTGACTGTGATGGCCGGCGGCCGAGGAAGATGACTCACGGGGTTCGATGTGCGGGTTCGCTGAGGGCCGCCCTCCTAATCCTCCTCTGAGGTACAGTGATGGGCCCGAGGGTCCCATCTCGTGTCGTCCGATAACGACGAATCCCCGAGGCTCCTCAGCATCGCCGGACCTATGGATGGTACCGGAGTCGGACCTGAGCCGGGCCGGGCCTCTCGCCAGGATTGAATCTAACCCGCGGGCCGGTTATGATCCACCTTTGAGTACGAACCATCCGAATCCGAATACTGAAGAGGGCTGGGACTCAATCGTACCGAATCTGAAAGTAATCGACACCGAATCGAGGCTCACCGGAGGCACCGAGTCACTCGAATGTAGATGCAATCCGTGGCTCATCGGTTACAGCTCACACCGGCCCGAATACCAACAAGGGCCCTAAGAAAGGACCAACTGGTCGGGATGGCACAACCACAACCAAGAAACACGAGGGTCCCGAACTAGCGCGGAAGCGCAATGAAGGCTCTAAGCAGATGGCTCGTGTCAGCAAAGAACGTACCGCGGAATACCCAGTGGCTCGTGGCGCCGCGCAGGCGTGTCTATGGACACCGACAACGCTATGGCAAGGCAGGATCGTAAGCCGAGTCTCTAACGGCGCGACTAGTGAATCGGGCCGCAGCAAGACTGCCTCGCAAAGGAGGACGGCATAGCAGCAGCCAAGTAAAGGAACTGTGGCTACTACAGAGTAGGCCGGGAGGAGGAAATGAAAAGTACGAAAATTAAACACCCCCTCCCCTCCTCTTATAGTACCACAGTAGAATAAGAGTCTACTGCACCCTTTTCGCTATTGCACTCCGCCCAAATTTCGCTCCCGTAATTCAAAATTTTTAGATTAATTATTAGTACTATATGAAATAAAAAATTATTATAATAAAATTTACTATATTAAACCATAATTAAAATTTAATACAGCAATTATAAGATATAAACAAAATTACTAAATATGGAAAACTGCTAATTTAGGAAACTTTCGAAAAATAACTGAAATTATCAAAATTAACTAAATTAAGACAAAAAGCAAAATTGTTGAACTGCAATCCGGTTTTTGAAAACACCGGACCAGTTCAATTTCAAAAATTACTCAAGGAGGGTCAAGGAGAAGGATTCTCAACTCCCCGCAAGAAACTGGTCAATTCCATGAAACAGGGTGCCCACTGTTGAAGTGGTCCTCACCGATGGCTTGAATTGAGCAATTGGCCTCAAAGGGGTGTTGATGGCAAGACCAATATCTCTCGGGTCTCCCTCACGACATTCTCGCACTTCGGACACTATACTCTCGCATACGACCATTTGAAATAACTTCATCGGGGCTATTTGATTTCATGTTCTAGCAACTTTGCTTGTTCAAATGAAAGATGTTTAACTCCAAGGTCATGTTACCAAAGGTAAGTTGCATGACTCCATCTCAAGAATTTATTATCGCATCGGGTCAGGGCCGTAAACGGTCTTCCTAAGATGATCGAACATGATCGGGTTCACTTGCAATTGGCTCAAGTCGCACTACAAAAATCTACTGCAGTAGAATTTGGTCTATTTTCACCAAGACATCCTCAACTATCCCCTTAGTGGATTTTAACCGACCCATCTACCAATGATAGTGTGATGTTGGTAGGTTTATGTTCACCTAAACCTAACTACTTGTATACTGAATACGTCATTAGATTCACATTGGCTCCTAAATCAAGTAATGACTTGTCTATGCAATTCCCACCAATATTGACTGAAATTGTGGGAGATCCGATCCAGAGTTTCTGACAGGTATTTGCTGATTATGGCACCGACTGCTCTCAAAGGAGAAATGCTTTCTTCCTCAATGCCTAATCCTTCTTGATCAGGCAAAGATCTTTCAAAAAATTATGCAGGACTTGCTCGATTATGTCCACAGAGGTATGTTAACCTTCACTACTTTAAGACCTAAAATGTCACGAGACGCTTCTTCTTAATTTCTGTTGCTTCAGGAAACTGGCTATGGTATGCTAGATTTCATTGAATCCTCCTTAGAGAATATGCTCGGGATCGCACCCTTCCTCCCCGCCTCGGATTCTTCCAATAGGCTTTGGCATGGGCTGATCAACCTCTTTTACCCACCTCAGGGTTATTATAGCCTTCACCTCATCCATTCCTAAATTAGTGGATGATCCTACCTCATGGATTCCTCTTTTGGGTTTGGCACTGCTTCGGGAAGGAACCTCCTTCTTTGTACCTCCAGCAACTTGTTGATCTTGGTGATTGAATACTGTAGATTATCAATTTTCTGGTTCAGGTTGCTCTCTAGCCCATCTATTCTCTTGTTCAGTGTACTTTCTACAGTATCAATCCTTGTGCCAAGCCATTAATTTCGCTTTCCACAAAGTCACTACCACCTTACCTTCAAATTTAAATGGCTTCGTTCCCACAGAGATGAGGATTTATGGTGGTCAGGGTTGAAATCGGGAACCAAACTGGTTTGGCACTGGGGTACATAGCAGGGGAGGGGCTTCCAGAAAGGTTAGGGTGATTCCTCCGAATTGAATTTTGCAGGTGGCTCCATATGAAAATGGGTTGTAGGCTTATACTGGTCCCACGCATTGCACATTCTCGACATCAAATCCTTCATCGAAGGCCATAGACACCGCTCTAATCGGGATGCGCCAGGGATTGGAAATCAAGGTGGATTAGCTTGTGCAGATTTTCACACGGCCCGCACTTCATGGAGCCTTTTCCTTCAAGCTCCTCCACTTTCCTAGCTAAGGTCGAAATCCTA
This sequence comes from Tetrastigma voinierianum, assembly GCA_016808115.1. NCBI lineage: Eukaryota > Viridiplantae > Streptophyta > Magnoliopsida > Vitales > Vitaceae > Tetrastigma > Tetrastigma voinierianum. The sequence continues at coordinate 93,078 of JAEQBH010004452.1, forward strand.
AATTCATTTCTGCATCCTCCGGCAAACAGTATAAACTCTCTCCCTGGGGTCGGCCGAGGGCCCCATTGTTTCCATTTCCTCTGTGGTTGGGCTCATCCCAACCCTTAGAAGTTCCAACTACATAATTTAAAATCCATGGCTTGGCCGGGATGCTTACTTAGAAAGTCTCCTCCACACATGGTTTCCAAAAAGCCGCCTACATAGGAGACATACCACCATAGAAATGGTTTACCACAAGATCCATGTGACAAACCCATGATGAGGGCATGCACCGATGGTCTCCATAAATCTCTCCCCAACACCGGAGCAAAACTTCTCACCATCTCGAGCCGCAAAGGTATAAATTTTCTTTCAAATTATCGTCTTATGAGCACCGAAGAACTTCTTCGTGAATTCGCCCGTAACTCAACCCACTTTCTAATGGTTCTAGCCCTCGGGCCGAAGTTTAACCAAATCTCAGCCTCATCCTTTGTGGTTAGTGGAAATGCTTTCACTTAAGCAAATCCATGTCCATCATTCCTCCTTAAAGGTATATTACTTCCTCAAAACCCTATATGAGTGTATGGATTTTCTATTTCATACCATGGCATGGAGTAATAAGTAGGGCCTCACCGCTACTTCTTCAAGAGGAGGTAATGATGCGTGAAAGGGGCACTAACTTCTGGGGAGGGTGGATGTGGTCCTCATGGTTCTATAGGCGCTTGGATCCATTGGGGGCCTTGTTGACTCATGTTCTCGTAGAGGATCCATGGCACCGTGTGTACACCGACTTCACCGACGGTCGGTTGCGGTAATCGATTCTATGTAGTCTACCTGATGTGTCTCTATCCCACTGGAGCATAAACACCTGTTACAAAAATTGTAGAGACAACAAAGAGTACCAACAAAGCTTGCAAAAAGGTTAAAATTAGCTAACAAAAATCAAAACTGAATGAAAAGCAAAACAAACATAGCTTCACGCAAAGTGATGAAAACCGGCAAATCTCGCAACCGGGTTACAAAAAGAGGTAAAGGTTACCTTCACTGTGGATGTTGATCACAAGTACACTCAACTCATCACAATAGTTTGCACCATCCCTATGAACGGCGCCAATCTGATTCGTACACGTGAGGCTGAGCTAAAATCAACAAAATTTATATACCTGTTCCTTCCTACTCGCCGTAGCCAAGCTTACCGCAAAGATAAAGGTCTAGGCCTTAACACGGATGGGTTTTCATCCTAAGAATGATTTGGTATATGTAAAAAGGTATGTTTTATTCGACTCTTCGGATTTTTACTAAAACAAAGGGAAGTAGTTTAACTGGCCGAGAAATTGTAAAACCGGAAGTGAAGTGTGAAAATTAACTTGAAGATTTAGGGTCACTAACCCGATATCATAGGCAAACAAGTGTCCTCGTTTTATCCTCGCTATGACAAGCAACCCATGCCCTAGCCATAACCGGATCTATGTTTAACTAGCAAACCTCACCCTAAAAAAACAACTCCTATTTGAGTTAACACAAAATATGCATCTATGGCCCTTTACGCTTGAAACCCTAACATTAAATATCATTTCAAAGGGCCTGGGAAGACCATCTAAAACCACAGTACATCTAGCAATAAGTATGCACTGTATCCTAAAGCATGGTAAGTATTGGCCAAATCAATAACATTCAATGCTATTCAACCCTATTTTGAGAAGATAGGGCCATAAACACAAGACTGTGAGCTTTGCACACAGAGGACAACCTCGTACATGCCCATCACCAAGCTACTTTCCTTCCTCTTCAAAGAAAGAGGCTTAGCTACATCTCGAGTCACATCCCTAAGAGTGGGTGTTTGGCAGCCACAGTGGCCATGGGTGAGGAGAGAGAAGAGAGAAACCAAACCCTAACTAAAGCCGCGGATATTTACATAAATAAACTTGCCAAAAATCGCCTCAATTTGTCATTAGTGGTTACAAATGGGAGGGGCTTATATAGCTTTTCAATCTAATGTATGAAAATACCATAAAGTTTCCAACAATTCCATTAAATTTAGGACAAGGGAGTAATATATAACCAAACAGTCGGCTCTGCATTAATTACAAAAGTGTGACAAGGCAAAGGAATTCGCTAGGTAGCTTAGTTTTCGCTGATGAGCGGGGTAATTCATGAAGTACCAAAATTTCGCTAGTTAGCGAAAATTTCGCTAGCTAGCTAAATCACCAAGAGATACAAATCGTGAATTCTCGCTAGGCGCTGGTATCATTAGGCTAAATAAATTTCTAGCTTAGCTAAATTCTCAGAGTAAATTAAAATGCAAATTTCGCTAGAATAGTGCTGTTTAAAATCCCTGAGTCTAATAAATTCACAATTTCGCTTAAGATCGCGAAATTTTCGCCATGTCGCGAACTTTCGCAATCCCAAATGGAATTTTCTCAATCTAATAAATTCCTTGAATTGCCGCATTGCCTCCGCTCCCATCGCATTGATTTTTCTTTCACTTTGCCTTCATTCTCTCTTTGATTTTCGCAGAGATGATCGATGGTTGACAATTGGGTTCAATCTCATGATTCATCATATGTCTCGATATCGAACTCCCAAAGTACTAAAACCCGCAAAACAACCAAAAATAACCTCTAAACGGCATAAGTGAAACTAAGAAGACTCTCAACACTTCACTGGCAATGATATGATTAGCGCAAGAAAGCACTCAAAACCTATCTAATATAGGGTTCAAAATAGCACTTTTTGGGCACTAATCACACACTCAATTATATTCCATATAATTGTGACATTATGTTAACACCTCAAGTATTAACCTATTACTTTTGATCGTCCAACCCAGCCATTCATCAACCACCCCATACACATCACACACGGACGTTTTGGTCACCACACAAACCCGGATCGATTTTGTCAGCCCCAAAACAGAGCAGGGTTGTCCTCGTGGGGCAGCCCACTCCATCATACCTTTGTTCCACTTTTTTGAAACCGATTTATGGCCATTTACGGCCTCATATTATTACCAACACATAATTTATTGCATAAATTATGAAACCATCACTAAACAATCCCCTACACTGTCACGAACAGTCCAAATGGGTCCCTTTAAAATTTACACTTCGCTCCAAGATTTTCGACTGGACAAACGGCCACTCATACCTCAAACCAACACAAGCATCACAAAAACACTTAAACAAAGGGTAAACAAGTAGGATAAAACCCCCTACCTCACTTAAGTTTGTCGAAACTCCCAAACCTAGACCACGCCAGAAGTCCCGATGCGTAGAAAACCACTTTTGCTTCGTCCGGGGTTTATCTCGACGGCTCGAACACCTGAATCCTAGAGAGTAGTTTCACCTTCTCTCTAAAATCCACCATTTTTGTGAACCGAGCTCTCCCCTCACTCACTACACGCCCCCGCCCAAAATGGAGAAGAAGCCTCCTTTGGTCTCTCACTTACCACATAAACATCTTATGATCAGTTGAGAGGATTTCATCCACTCAACCAACCACTTTGACTTTTCCACCCACCTAAGATCATGCCATGTGTCATCAGGTTCCACCTTGAGCCTGCTTTTAATTGAACTAGAGTTTACATGCACACCTGTGTGCCACCTGGCACGCGCCAAGTGTCCTACACGACGCCAAGCCGAAAACGTGTAATTTCCACCGTCTCTCTAATTCGACGAAATTCCGACGTGGTAGCTAGATTTCATGAGACGACTCCAACAAAGGAACTGCTTCATCCAAGATCTAGAAAATTTTTGACTTTTTACCGAAATTACGATTTCGCTCCTTTTTTTAAAATCTAATTTTCTGCCTCACAATAGGTGTTAGCTAGGCAGGGCCGATTATATGCTACCATTTTCAGCAGCCTAAACATGTGAGACTGGATTGCCCCTAGAGGCAGGGATCCCAGAGTTATGGGACACCATAGTTTCAGTGACTCAGCTGGGCGTCCATGCACACCGGCTTGCCTTTCTTCTACCCCGCATTAGGCCGAGGGACTAGTTTCAAGCATAGGGTACTACGCAAGTGCCTTCTCAGTCACATACAGGTCAAAGAGGCCAGAGTATGGGTCGAGGCAAAGGTCAAGAGCCACAGGCTGGCACTTCAGGGACCCAAGGGCGTGTTTACTCGATAAGACTACGGTGACCGAGCTTCACAGAGCGCAGAATACACAGTGGTATGTTTTTGTTATCTCGTCTATAGGCAAAGATATTATATGATTATGGTGCATCAGATTCATTTATCACAGATCATGTGCGAGGAGTTTGGGCTTAAAGGTCGAGACCTCGAGCAACACAGGTTAGACAGAGCCTCCCCTAACTGTGGTGAGGTTCAAATGATATGTCGCAATCAGAGTTACGCAGATCTCTCGAGATATTTGTTGGATTTGAGAGTCATGGATGACCAAGTTCACGTCATCCTCGGGATGGACTGTCGACTCCGCACACCGGTCGCCATCGACATGATCAGAAGAGAAGTTACTCGCCACACACGAGATGGAGCTTCGTGGGGATAAGCACGATGCTTTACCATACACCGTGCACAACTCTAGTGGTACAGATAGTCGAGGGGTCGTTAGCACAATTCTAGAGGATGAGGTGAGACAAGACATAAGTCTACCTCTGGTAGATTGTGAGTATGAAGATGTTTTTCCTAATGAGCCACGGATTACTCCCGCCGTAGGATGTAGACTGCATCGGAAGTTACATCCGGAACGACACGTTTCTAAGTGACTCCACATAGATGGCACTAGTTGAGTCAGAGAACTCAAGGTCCAACCATAGAATTGGTCGACGTATGTTCATTATTAGACCTAGCCTCATCTAAGAATGGGCTTTGTGGTGGTCTTCTTTGTCGACCATACATCTTAATCTACTCCATTTAGAGGAGGAGATGAGGATCATTCGAGGATCGTCTCTGTGCCCCTCGAGAGCACGCTATATGCGAAGTTCAAGAAGTGCGAGTTTTGGCTTATCGAGGTGAGAGATTTTGGGGCATGTAGGTGTCGGGCCGGTGTCTATGACCCTGAGAAGGTCGAGGCGCTTATTATCGGGAGAGACCGGTCGGGCTTCTTCGAGATAAATAGTTTCTCGGGATCGGTGTGGTATTACAGAGGTTAATCGATTGATTCTCCCAACCAATCAAGCACTATGACGAGGTCGACTTAATGGGGTCAAGTTTGAGTGGGATGACTTGTGTGAGTAAGCATTCCAGGAATTGAAAAGGAGGTTGACTTCAGCTCCTATTCTGATCATCCCGGAAAGGGGACCGATGTACACTGTATACTGCGATGCTTCGAAAGACGGACTGGCATGTGTTTTGATGCAATCCGGGAGGTTTGTAGCTTATGGTTCTAGACAATTGAAGAACCACGAGCGGAACTACCCCACACATGATATGGAGATGGCGGCCATAGACTTTGCCTTAAAGATTTGGCAACCACTATTCGTATCTAAGGAGCGCTTTAGGTGTTTTCGCACTAATAAAGTCCAAGACATCTTTACACAAAATGAGACCTCAACATGAGGCAAAATAAGCAGATGGATGGAGTATTCGAGGATTATAACTTCACTTGCATTACCACCCCGGGTAAGGAAATGCAGTGGATTGATGCGCCTACCGGTTCACGTGGTATCGCTAGTAGCTTCCCTGAGTGGCAGCATGCTCTGGACTATGGGATAGTTCGACTACGTCAGTTGATCAAGCTCAAGGAGCGTTAGGGAGTTGAGATCTTAGTGGTGAAGAAGAAGGCCAGATCCTGGCTTATTTTCTGGTTATGTAATATTTTGGATAGAATATCCAGTTTTGTATATGTAATGAGAAGTTTTGTAATAAAAACTTAATTTTGGACTTGTTTAATGTAGTGTTGATAGTTTTCCTAGATTTTATACTGCCTGCATAATGTGTATAGAGGCATTAGTATGGAATTTATTGCATTTGGGTGAGAGCTGGAGATGCAAGAAAAGCCTAGAAAGGCTATTTCGTATGTCAAGCGCTTGGCCTAGGGAATGTGGATTTTCCGGGTCGCGACATAGTTGGTTTTTCTAGCTTTCTCGTCACGATTGTGGGTCTCCTACGGTCACGACAAGGTTTTGTTCTCTGGCCGTGACAATAAATGCGTGATTAAAGGTTCCTTGTCACGACCGAGACTGGCCAAGACAAGAGGTCGTGGTCATACAGAGCTGTTAAGGCCAAGATTTCATGTCGAGACGTAAATTTGTAGTGTCAGCGACAGATTTCATGTGGATTGTATCGTGACAAGGTATTCTATGTCGCGATAGAGAGTGGCCTAGATCAAAGGATTTAGGTCATGATGAGTAAATTATGTCACAACAGAGTAAAGTACAAATGGAGAGAAATTATGTCATGATGAGCCTTTTATGTCGCTGACGGAAGCTGCCAAATTCTTGCAGGGCTTTTATCACGACAAAACATTTTATCTTGCGACATAGTTTAGCCAAGACAAAAGGGTTTTGTGTCGCGACAGGGTATCTTATGTCATGACAGAGTGTTGCCAAGGTTAAGAGATTTTATGTTACAATAGGAAAAATTTATGTTCCAACATAGTTGTTCAGGCTGGGAAAATTTTATGTCACGATAGCGCATTTTTTATGTCGCGACAGAGTTGGTCAAGGAAAGGAGATTTTCTTTCGCGAGTAAGTATTTTTATGTCACAACAGAGTTGGCAATGGTGGAGGGATTTTTCGGTTGAGATATAGGCTTTGAGTCACGATAGAGAACGGGCATGAAATAAAATCCCATGTCGTGACAGAGTTCTTCTCGTGCTCCAATTGCAGGGAAGAGGCATCAAGGAATCTTATTTCACGCATGTGACTTTTCCTGTCGCGATGGGAGAGATGTGTAAAGAGGAAACCAGTCGCGACATGAAAATTTTAGGTCGTGACAGAGTTCAGTCAAGGTAAGAAGATCCCATGTCGCGATAGAGTTCATCTGTGTCGTGACAGGAAACGGACACTACGCGAGTGACAAGCTTGTCGCTATAAGGCACAGCTCGTGCGACAGCACCGGCGTGCAAGGACACGCCCGGGCCCGGTGAACGACAAGGCACAAGCCACGATAGAGTGGTTCTGGCTAAGACAGAGGATTTCCTCTGTCATGATCGACTTCATAGTGGCTAACGGCGCACCGTGTTATGTATCAAGCTTATGGACACGTTCTCGTGGTTTCCAAATTTGCCTGCAACCCAAATGGACCCAGACAGTATAAAAAAACCCAAATTGCATACAAAATTTGCATCATAGCTAAGGTATACGAATTACCTGGAACTCAATGTTTGGTACAAGCATCACAACTTGGTGTTAGGGCTTAGGTTTATGATTACCTAGTGCTCTGTGATCTCACGCACACATACTTGCATTCCGGGGTCTGTGCAGTGATTACCTAGAGTTTTGGACTGCTGCACTACTGTAGGATGCATCATGTTTCATGTCAGGTGGCTTTGATGTGTGTTCCTTGTTCGTGATTGCATGATTGTGTGTTACAAATTGTGTGAATCATATACATGGTAAAATGTATATAGGAAGATGAACACTCAAGGTTAGTAAACATAAACTTAGGTTTTCAACAAGGATGAACTATAGTTCATGATAAACAGGTCTACTAGTAGTCAGTACATGCACTACTAGTTAGACAAGAAAAGAAATCTCAAATTGCTCTTTGACATGTTTAGATGGCAAGTCGAGGAGGTGGACTTGCCAACAACCAACCACTATCGGCCTTTAATCAACAAGCCTTCCTAGAGGCTATTAGTGCCGCGACTACCATCATTGCAATGTGCGAAAGTGCTATGGTTAAGTACCTCAGACAAACCAAGGCAATAGAGGGCCAGTGGAGGGACGGTAACCTCCAAGGGTTTCAGGCACATCATCCTCCTCCATACATGAGAGGAGGGGACTCGATGGTCAGGACAACCTTGGCCATTGAAAAATAGAAGTAGATGACATACGGAACATCCGAGACATGGATGATAGTGCTAAGAGGGAGGAGAATCAACCTTCTTCTAGCTTCAGGAAGAAGTAGAAGACTCCTTCTTCGTATGGATTTTAGGGACGGGGCCGTGGCTATCAGAGCTAAGGCCAGACCAAGTCTTCTAGCAAGTCAAGATCGATGACATGTTATTATCATTCACCAACTCCGCACTTTAGATGAGATCGCCTCTAGAGGCAGGATCTCGGCTACAGACACCCACAATCTCCACTCCAGAGGGTACATGCGTAAACGCAGTTTGTTCCCCCTTACCCTATTATAAGCCAGGGGAACTATCAACCCCCAAGGTACTACATAAGCACCTAATATTTCATAGATGGGCAACAGAGGCCAGGGCATGGGTCGAGGTCGAGACGTGGTTCTCAGCCGGGAATTCCTGAGACTCAGGCGTGCTCACGCCGCAACACCATGGGACCGCGGCCCGCCGATGAGCCTGCTATACAGTGGTATGTTTCTACTATCTCACCTACGGGCTGGTGATATTGTTTGATTTCCCGTGTCATCAGACTATTTATCAAGGTATTCGTGTGAATGCTTGCTTAAAGGTTGAATCCTTAGGAAAGTCATTGCTCGTGAGTTCCTGTGTGATTGTGGTGAGGGTCAGATAAGATATGTCGATCAGGAGTTAGAGATCTTAGGGATTCTCGCTTAATGGTGGACCTTCAAAGCGATGGACATATAGATTTTGATGTCATTCTCGTACGTGGATTGTTGACGACACATCAAGTTGTCATTGATTGTGATCTTAGGAGGATTACTGCCTACACATGGGATGGTATTCGTGTGACCTTTCAGGGGGATAAGCATGATGCTTTACCCCAAACCGTGCATGACTCCAGGTGGCATGGACAGTTGATGGGTTGGCTAGCAAGCCTTACCCTAGAGGAAGAGGGGAGATAGGATTTGGGTCTACCTCATGTGGGGTCCACACCCTTCGTGACCACGGGGTGCCCTTCAGGTGGCCCACTGTGGGGTCCACCCTTCGTAACCACCAGGTGCCCTTGGGTGGAGTCCGCTCACGAGGCATATCATACCCTCCCTAGGCATTTATATAGTCGATATAAAAACAGTAAAAGGCTTTTATTGTGAGACCCCCACCCTTAAATTTGACCACCTCATGGGTACCGCCCGGTGGAAGCTCACTCATAGGATATCCTCGTTCCACTAAGTTCCTTTCGCCTCCCAGAGATTCGAACCCGGGACCCTAGGTCTTTAGTCGATGGGAAGCATCTGCAGTGCCAGGCTGAGCTACTGGCTCGGTTGGTACCCGAAGATGCTTCCCGTGAACAAGAACTAGGTCTGAGTTGGCTCTGTCTTTGAATCGATGGGAAGCATCTACCGGTACCAGGCGGGCGTTAGCCGGTTGGTACGAAGATACTTTCCGACGAACTAAGGCCGTCTGGGTTCGAGATCTGCAGGAGGCGAAGACTCGTGAGGAATGAGGATATCACTATGAGTGAGCTTCCACGAAGATACCATGGTGATGAGTGAGTGTCTCCCGTAAGCCTGACAATGAGACCGCCCTTAAGTGACCACCTCATGGGTACCGCCCGGGTGGGGCTCGCTCATAGGATATCCTCATTCCCGGCGCGAGTTCCTTTCGCCTCCCCCCCGGGTCGAACCCGGGACTAGGGTCTTTAGTCCCGATGGACATCTGCAGTACCAAACTGAGCTTCTTAACTTTCCTTTCAGTAGGGCTTCGAACCAGGGACCCGGGGCTTAAGGTCCGATGGGGAGACATCTACACCTCGCTATTTAGTAGCTGGGTTGGTAGTAAATGCTCCCGGGTTCTCGCCCCAGTCTGATTATCTCTACGGAAAATGGCATAGGGAGGCATGATATTCTGTGAGTGGGACCCACGAGAGGGCACCCGTGTGGTTCTGAAGGGTGGACCCCACGAGTGGGCCACTGAGAAGGGCACCCTTGGTCCGCGAGGGTGTGGACTACAGTAAAGGCGCCTTTTATTCAATGGGGTCCACACCATGTGACCACGGGGTGCCGCTTGGGTGGCTGACTGTGGGGTCCAGTCGTAACCTGCTTGGGTGCCACTTGAGGTGGGTCAGCTCACGAGATCATGCCCTCACAGGCATTTTCTTTTCGCTCCGTAGAGACTCGAACCCGGGACCCGGGGCTTAAGGTCGATGGGGCATCTCTGCACCAGGCGAGCTACTAGCTCGGTTGGTACCAGAAAGATACTTCCATTGAATTTAAAGACAGGTCTGGGTTTAATCTCTGAGAGGCGAAAGACTTCCGTGGGAATGGGGATATCCTATGAGTGAGCTTCCACCTGAAGGGTACCCATGAGGTGGTCACGAAGGGTGGGGGTCTCACAATAAAAGGCGCCTTTTATTGTGGGGTCCACACCCTTCGTGACCCCTCAGGGTACCCTTCAGGTGGGTCCCACTCATAGGATATCCTCATTCCCACTGAGTTCCTTTCGCCTCCCAGAGATTCGAGACCCCGGGACTGGGGTCTTTAGTCGATGGGAAGCATCTGCAGTGCCAGTGACTAGTAGCTCGGTTGAGTGCGAGAAGATGCTACGACAGACTAAAGGCTTTAAATTCGTTCGAAAGCTGAGAAGCGAAAAACTCGGTGAAATGAAAAGAATATCTATAGTGGGGAAAGGCGTCCACCCGAAAGAGTGTGGACCCCACACAGTGGTGTGTGGTATGAGGATGTCTTTGGATGAGCTAGGGATTACCTCCACACATAGAGATGTAGACTTTGTCGTTGGGTTATACCACGTCACGTGCTTCATTTCGGCTCCTCATGCCGGTGGCAGGTTGAGTTGCAGGAACTCAAGGTCCAACTGTAGAAATTGTTGGATAAGGGTTTTATTTGATCGAGCACTTCACCATGGGGCGCTCCGGTTTTGTTTACTAAGAAGAAGGACTAGACTCTTCAACTGTGCATTGAGTATCGACAGTTGAACAGGATTACGATCAAGAATCGGTATCCGTTATCGAGGATTGATGATTTGTTTGATCAGATGAGAGGGGCGCGGGTGTATTCTAAGATAGATCTCCGCACTAAATACCATAAGTTGAGAGTTAGGGAGGCTGACATCCCTAAGACAACATTTAGGACGTGGTATGGGCATTTGAGTTCCTTAAGTAATGCCTTCCAGTTTGGCGGTGCTCGGTAGTATTCGACCACATTTGGATCGGTTGTTGTGGTCTTTGTTGACGACATCTTATTCTACTCCCAGTCCGAGGAGGAGCATGAGGATCACTTGAGGATTATTCTCGAGCCCCTCGAGAATAGCGGTTTATGCGCCCAGAGTTCGAGTGAGTACGAGTTACGGCTTCTGCGAGGTGAAATTCTTGGGACACGTCGTGTTGGCTTTAGGTGTGTCAGTAGACCCTGAGAAGGTTGAGGCTGTTATGAGTTAGGAGGGGCGGGGAGTCGGTCTTCGAGATACCTGATTTCTTAGGATTAATGAAGTCTTATCAGGGTTCATTGAAGATTTCTCCTTGCTAGCGACACCTATGACAAGGTTGACCCGGAGAAGGAGAATTGAGTTCGAGTGGAATGACTGTGTGAGAGGGCATTCGGGAGTGAAAAGGAGCTTGCGGCTCCTATTAAATTAGTCTGGAAGGGGATAAGAATTCTGAGTGTCTTGTGATGCCTCGAAGGATGAAGCAGGATGCGTTTTAATACGGTCCCCAGGAGGGTAGTAACATGGTTCTCGGAGTTAAAGAATCATGAGGCGGGTGCCCACCACGTGACATGGAGTTGGCGGCCATTATCTTTGCCTTAAAGATATGGCGCCACTATTTAGCATGGTGGCTTGGAGTTTGAAAGTATTTTCGAAATATAAGAGTTTGAAGTATATTTTCTGGCGGGACTCGACATGAGGTATCACGAGATGGATGGAGTATCTGGAGGATTATGACTTCACTTTGCATTACCATCCTGGTAAGGCAAATGTGGTTGCTGACGCGCTTAGTCGGAAGTCATAGGGAGTACTAGCTAGTGTAGCTTCCCAGGAATGGCAGACGCTCAAGATTGTGGGACAGTTTGGACTACAATACAGTGATCATGCTCAGGGTATTTTGAGGAGTTTGGTGGCTACGCCATCTCTACTAAGCATGGTGATTGAGTCCCATTTGAGGCGGGATCTGAGAGATAGTGGGCATCGGGGGCCAGGGTCTGAAATAGGTTACAGTGAGAAGATTTGGGCCATCCACACAGATGGTAATCTTCGGTATAGGGACGGGTTGTGGTTCCCGGTTGGCTTGATTTGAAGAGAAGATCCTCGGGGAGTTCAGCTCTCGATTTCTTTACGTGCATCCATGTGTACAGATATCTTGTGATCTTTGTCGCTAGTATTACTGGAGCAGGATGAAGCGACATGTTGGAGATTTTGTTCGATGATGTCTCACGTGTTAGCGGGCAAAGGCTGAGTATCAGAAGCCAGTAGGGCCACTCCAACCATTGGAAGTAGCCGAGTGAAAGTGGGAGCACGTCATGATGGACTTTGTGAACCACTTGCCACGGACACCACGGAGGCATGATGCGATGTGGGTGATAGTGGACAGGCTCACTAAGTTGGCACATTTTCTAGTAGTGCAGATGACCTTCACACTGGAGGAATTCTTCCGGTTGTATATTCGAGAGATTGTCCGGCTACATGGAGTACCAGTGTCCATAGTATCGGACATGGATCAGGTTTACGACACACTTTTGGAAGAGTTTCCAAAAGGCCATGGGGTTCTGAGTTGATGATAAGCACTCGTTTCATGCATACGGATGGCGATCGGAGAGAACCATATAGGTTTTAGAGGACATCTTTGCTTGAGCATGCGTCTGGATCTCAAGGGTATTTGGGAGGAGCACTTACCCTTAGTGGAATTCGCCTACAACAATAGTTATCAGACGAGTATACATATGGCACCCTATGAGGCTTTATATGGGAGGCCATGTCGATCCCCGATTTGTTGGACAGAGGTGGGAGAGAGTTCCATCACTGGTCCGGATTTAATTAGATACACCTCTAAGAAGGTGGGTTTGATACGGAAACTTCTTTTCACGGCTCAGAGCCGGCAGAAGAGCTACGCCAATAGATGACGTCGACCTCTACAGTTTGAGGTGGGTGATCACGTCTTCTTGAAGGTGATGCCTAAGAAAGAAGTGGTTAGATTCGGTAAGCGGGAAAAGCTAGCGCCGAGGTATATTGGGCCCCTTGAGATACTCGAGAGAGTGGGTACAGTTGCATATTGGTTGGCGCTACCACCATGTTTATCAGGTGTCCATGAGGTGTTCCACGTCTCCATGCTCCGGAAATATACTCCAGATCCAACACATGTAGTGGATTGGGGAAGGATTATTGTTGATACATATGGGACCTTTGAGGAGGGGCTAGTGCGTATCATGGATAGCCGGGATCAGGTTTTGCGACGCAGTGCGGCTAGTGAAAGTGTTGTGGCAACACCGAGGAGTAGAGGAGGCAACATAGGAATGCGGGGGACCTGTCATTGCCACTTTATCCTTTCTGTTGAGGATGAAGGTGGTAATTTATCTAATATTTGGAACTAGAATAACTATTGCATATGCATGTGTTTGTGTGTGCTAGTGTGTGAATTTCGGGGGCGAAATTCTATTAAGGAGGGAATAATGTAAAACACCGGGAAAAATTCAATTTTTTTCTAAAAAAAGGTAAAACAGTAATTTCGGTTGAAAACCTGGAAATTTTCTAAATATCGAATGACGAAACGGACTTTATCGTTGAAAATCGTCACCATGAAATCCGGTTACCCAATCGAATTTCGATTTGAATTCCAAAGAGAGTTGGGCTTTGCGTTTTTCGAGCAATGGGTGTCGGGTGACATTTAAAGTATATGACACATGGCACATGATACATGGACCTTGTGAGGGACACATGGCCATGAGAGAGTGAGAGGAAGGTGAGAGGGAGTAAGCTCTCTCACTTGGGGATAGGATCAAGAAAGTAAAGAAAGAAAATAAAAAGAAAAAAAAAAAAATGAGAAAGGGACAAGTGAAATTAAGGGGAGGGAGAGAGGAGGAGGAAAAGGGAAGGAAGTTTCCCCCAGGGGGATCAGATTCGATGGGGAGAGAAGGAAAAAAGAGGAAAGAAAAATAGTGGAAAGAATAGAAAAGGAGAAAACGGAAGAGGGAAAAAATGGGAGAGGGAAAAAGAGAATTTTTCGGTGTTCCGATGGTCGAAGCTTGACGGTCCGGGAATTAAAGTTGGTCCATGCAACAAGAGCTACGCGTGGGTGATAAGTCTTAAACTCATATATTTTTAATCCATTTTTATGGCATGTTTTTAAGAATTTTAGATCTATTTGTATGCCAAATTATGGAATATTCACCAACATTTTTTTTTGTAGGTGTTATTTGAAAAAAAGAAGAAGAAAACAAGCTGAAAAGAAGCAAAAAGGTGGAAAATACGGCCCGATGCGTATCGCGGCCAAATTTTTGTATGTCGCGACCGCAAAGGAAATTAACCCTGAGCGAAGCGAACTATGTCGCGGCCCGGCAACTAAATGCCGCAGCAAAACTCGGGCCATAACTTCCGAAATGTGAGGAAGAAATTTTGTCGCGACAAAGAATTTTTATATCGCGACATTGCTGAAGAAAATTATGAAGGAAACTATCATGAAAATCCTTTACTTTGTCGTGACAAAGATTAAAACAGAGAGCAAAGAAGATGTGTCGTGACAATATAATTTTTGTCGCAACATAAAAAGTTGAAGGCTAACAGATGAACTCTGTCGCGAAAAAAAAAATTTTGTCGGATCAAAAATTGCTCAGATTACAACACAAGTCAACTGAGACAAGTGTTTTTATGTTGCGACAAAGTTTTCAACATCAAGCCAACTCAAGGAATAACTTCTGTAGCAACAAAGAAAATCCTATCGCGACATAACAGTCAAAATTCACAACCAAGAGCAACACAATCTCTATCGTGACAAAGATTATTTCTGTTGCGACAAACAAAACATGAAGGAGGTGAATTCCCTGTCGCGACAAGAAGCTGAAGAGCAACACAAGAAGAATGGCGACAAAGAAATTCTTATTGCGACATAATCAAGAGTTTAAGACAAAACCTGTGTCGTGACAAAGAAGTTTTCTGTCGCGACAATAAAAGCTAAGGAATGATAAAATTTTGTCACGACAGAGAAAAGTAGGTCGCGACATAAAGTTAAGAAGACTTGAGAATGGCGAACGGGTGTACGCAACATATAATTCTATGTCGCGACAAGCGGCTCGTAGCGGCAGAATCGAAGAAGAAAGATCAGCGTTTGCATGATAAAGGGAGGAGGAGGGTTTCTTGTCACGACAAAAATTGCTAAGGACTTAAAGAAATTCTATTGCGACAGAGAAAACTCTACCGCGATAAAGTTGCCAGGCTAAAAATCAATTGTTTGTTGCGACAAGGAAAATTATGTCATGACAAACTCCAAAAGAACAAGGACATGAGAAGCTGGGTGCAAACAGGTTTGGTGTCACAACACAAGGCATTCCTGTCGCGACAAGAACAATGCTAATGAATACAATTTATGTCACGACATTATCAAAGTATGTAGCGACATAATCAAGAACATACAAGCCTAGAGAGCAGGGCCGTGACGAGAATACGAGGAAACTACGATAAGAGGCCCGGCCAAAGAGACTAAAAGCTCTGTTGCGGCGGAATAGCTGTCGTGACAAAGAGACCAATTTGGGCCAGAATTCTTGGAGTCCACAACGCAATTAATGAAGTGAGGCTCAACATTGGAAAACCTATAATCTACATGCTTCTAGAGTGGCTAATGAAACTTTTGGGCAATAAGTTTACGGGTGGTTGAAGACTCTTGTACATTTTATTTTTCTTTTATTTTCATTTTTAGTAGATTTAGCTTAGTATAGCTTTATTTTGTTAGTTTTCCTTTATTTTTTTTTTGGATTTGGGTATTATCTTGATGCGACTTTGAGAATTGGTATTTCTTTATAAATTCTTCTTTTCATTTACTGTTTGATTTAAATGGATGCTAGAAAGTTTCTGGAGTTTATTTATTTCAGTTGGTTTATTTCAATGAATTTTCTTGATCAATTAGTCACTGATAAGAGTAAACCAGTTTTGAAAAGTTGAGCTCACTGGAAATGGGTCATTGATGATAGTCATTTTGCTGCATAACGTGGAAGAAAGCTTTAATTAGAATTCTTGAATTTATTTGATTGGTATTGTTTATAAATTTACTTGTTCTCAGTACTAGTACCGTGTACCCAATGCAAAAGTCTTGTATCTCCTCCCAACTCGGGAGGCTCTCACGGTGACACGAGGATGGAGAATCCCGAGATTGTAAAGCAGTTCATTGTGGGTATGGTAAACTAATACTATGGAACTAATTAACTTTGAAGGATTACTTAGATAGATCACAAACTTACTTATAATTGGAGGATGGTTGAATGAAGTATCTGTTTAATCACTCAGAGGTCTCTCCTCTTTCTGCTGAATTGATTATGATCCCATGTTAGCAAAGATCTAATCAAGGAGATGGAAATTTTCATCAGAAGTGTAGGATGAGATGTCAATCAAATTAGAAGGCTTCACGAATCCGTCTATGGGGCGAATTTTGTAGTCCCTAAGATTTTTAGTATGGAGAATGCTTGAAAGGAAAAATACTTAATTCTTAGAGAGAGTGTTATATATTACTAGTAACTGATTGGAATCATGTCTTAGAAATGAATATGAACCTTTAATCAGTGAAAAGTATGGTTGAGGGAGAAATATAAACTATACTACCTTGCATCTTTGATAAACTCAGTTTTCCAATTGATGGTTGAGCTATGAATCAAAATGATGCAGAAATTGATTATTATTAATTGATCCATGAAACCGATTTTGCCTCGCTCAATGAATCCTCAACCTAATTTTATTAAACTTACTTTTGTACGTTTAAGATTTCAGTCTAGGACTACATTTTAATCCTCTTATCATCATATTAGTGGAGTTCAAATAGTAATGATCTTGAGTAATTGGGGTAGTTAGTCTTTTGATTTATCATCTTTCCTCGTACGACCTATGCACTTGCAGTGATCGAGACCACACACACAAATTTTAAATGAGTAATTTTAAAAACAAAGAACAATTCCATCTTTTCACACATATGAAAAATAGTCTTGATAAGTTTTTGGCATTGTTACCATGGACTGAAAAGTTCTTGTGTGACAGTACCAGAAGATTGACATACACTGATCACATCATATAGTTTGGTCTTAACAAGTTTTTGGCACTGTTGCTGGGGATTAGGTAATAGTCCTTTGGTAAGTAGTGTCATAAATTTGTATATACAATTTGGTCTTAACAAGTTTTTGGCGTTGTTGACCGGGGAATAAATGATAAATTTAAAGATCAATATTCTAACCAAAAAGGGATTTACTAATTTGGACATTTTTCTTTTTGATATTATTTTTCAGAAAATCACAAAAAGCAGTTTTAATGGTGTGAAGGAAGCTACTTGACGCATGTTTCTATGAACTTAATTGGATATAAGCGTTTCCCACGGAATTCCATTTGATCATTAGTGTGTTTCTATTTCAGGAGAGATTTTGCATTACATAGAAAACCCGGAAAGCAGATATGTTGCCTCTAGACAGCGGGGTGAGAGAACACTCTGAATCGAGGAAGACTTAGTTCACGGGAATCAGTATGGCAAATCAAGAGAAATATTACAGGTTATTCCGAAGAAGAAGAAGAAGAAGTAGAGAACTTCAGAGGCCTAATACTATGGAGGGACTTTTGGAGGCTATTATTGAGAGGATTACTCTATGAGTAAGACAACGCCATAGAAGCCCGGCTTGATTTTGAGAAGTGAAGCCGACGTGATTACCATCGTGGCTGACGCAGGTTCAGCGGTCACCCATCCCCGAAGATCCCAATGAGCATATGGGGGACATTCATGAGGATGCAAAAACCGCAGTCAAAGCCCGAATAGGGTGAGACCATGAAGTAATCAAGCTCTGACTCGCCCCACTATACACTGCGAGAGAGATGTGGCAGCAACATGGTTTGACTCATTGCCAGTGGGATCAGTGAACACTTGGGAAGAATTGGTGGAGGCCTATATGAGCAGGTTTTTTCCTCCAGCTCTAACTGCTGAGAGAAGAGGAGAAATAATTGTCTTCAAGAAGGGGGAAGAGGAGAGTCTCTTCAACGCATGGGAAAGATTTAAGAGATTGTTAAAAAGATGTCCTATGCATGGAATAGATCTGACCACTCAGATGGATATATTCTATCATGCCATGAATTATGCCTCTAAGGGTATAATTGATGCATCCTGTTGTGGGGCTTTCAAATGAAGAAGTGCAGAGGAGGCAAGGTAACTAATTGAAGACATTGCCGATGCAACTACAGAATCATCTAAAGCAGGGAGCGGTAGCGGCGACGAGAAGTGGTTTGATTGGTGAGACTAGTGCCATGGCTGCCATAGAAACAAAGATTTGAAGTACCGGTGGCAAGCTCCTGGGAAGCAATGAAAGGAGAATGCATACTGCACATGAAGTGGGAGCAGTAAATGAAGGAACTAGAAGCAGTGTTGAGGGACCAATTGAAGAAGAGCCCTACCAAGTTGAGGAAACCAAGTATATGAGTGAGCAAAGAAGTTATCACTTCAAGCCTAACCCTAACTTGCCTACACACTATACACCAACACTAAGGAACCATGAAAACCTGCCTGTGGTGGAGGGCATAGCGAGGGCCCCCAGGACACGGACAACATTACCATCAAGCTTATGCTCAACCCAGGTTTCAAGAACAGCAGCAACAGAGGGATAATAGAGGAGAATATCAGAGTCAGAAAAGAACTCAATCATTTGAAGATCATATGCTACATTTTATGGGGGGAAAAAAAAGGCTACTAAACATACATGAACAAATGTTTGCGAGCTAAGCGGCATTCGAGCAAACCTTATTGTGTTCCCGGCTAACACAAATGCATCTTTGAAGAATGCGGAGACTCGGGCCAGGGCAAGGCGAATACGAATATGCAGAAACAGTCCAAGGATTTAGTTCCAAGTAACACTAGGAAGGATCCAAGGGAATGTATGGCAATACTTCTGAGAAGTGGCAGAAAACTGGATTAGAGAAGAGTTGAAAGGAAGGACACTAAGGAAGATAAGTATGCTGATTTTGGAGAAGAGTTTAAGTAGCACAGTTTAGAAACTACAGAGGAAGAGAAAATAGCAAGGATGCAGCCAGAGCAGCAAGTGGAAAAAAAAAATCCAGGGAAAAATGAAGAGGTTAAGGCTTATGAACCTCAAATTCCATTCCCTCAAAGGCTGCAGAAGGCAAGGCTTGAAGAGCAATTCTCTAGATTCTTGGGCATTTCCCAGAATATAGAGATCGACATTCCCCTTTCTCATAAGCATTGGCTTTCGAATGCCTCTTTGCTTAAAATTTATGAAGGAGATATTGAGTAGAAAGAAAAATTGCTGAATAAAGGAATAGTAGGCAATGACAATCTGCCAGTGCAATAATTCATAATTGCTACCGGAAAAGATTCTGCAAGATCACAGCGCTTCACGTACCTTGCAAAATTAGGCATGCTGATGTGGGAAAAGCACTGTGATTCTAAAACCACGACATAAACTTGATGCGCTTTATGCGTGCTAAAGGCTAAGTTTGGGAACTTCCCTCATAGCCATGACCTTGCAAATGGCGAGGACAAAGAAACCTTGGCCATCCTAAGGGCATTCTAGAAGATGTGTTGATCAAAGTGGGAAAGTTCATTTTCCCAATGGACTTTGTAGTCATTGATATTGAGGAAGACAAACAAGTCCCACTGCTGTTAGGAAGACCTTTCTTAGCAACATGATCAGCTTTGATTGAATTGAAAAAATGAGAATTAACTCTCAGGGTTAGAGATGTGGCAGTGCATTTCAATCTCAATCACGACGGCTTGACTGAATTAAGTAAACGGATTGGCCAAGTTTTTAGAAACAAAAATTCCCATCAGTTCTAAACTGAATAATGATTGTATTTTTCAGAATTCAATGAATGAGAATGAGATGAATTTCCAGTATCTTGAGCATCTTGAAATTGAATTTATGGACTCCAATGTTAAATTGAAAAAGGCAGTACTCAGTGTTGAAGAAGATAATGAAAAATCAATGATTATGAAGGAAATTTGCTAATATAAACAAAAGTTCAGAGGGTTTAATTCTAAAAGAATTACTTGAACATTTAGAGTATGCTTTCTTGCAACAAAAACTGAATTGATTGAATTGACAGTTATGAAGAAAAAGGAAAGCCGGTCATCATTTCAGCTGAATTGACTGAGCTTGAGAAACAAAAACTGCTGGAAATTCTCGAAAAATATCAGGAGGCAATAGCTTAGTCCATAGAAGATTTGAAAGGAATCAGTCCTTCTAGTTGTATGCACAAGATCCTGTTGGAGGAGAATTTACAAAACCTACATAGAACATCGAGAGAAGGCTAAAATCCGTGTAATGAAAGTAGTCAAAAGGAAGTACTGAAGTGGCTAAATGCAGGCTTCCTTACTTATGCAATCCTGGGGCACGGCCCAGCAGGGTAAGTCCAGGTTCATGTGGTTCCAAGAAGAGGATTCTGCTTTATGATCAAGAATGAGAAGAATGAATTGATTCTTACAAGAATTGTGATAGAATGGAGAGTGTGTATAGACTACAACTGAACACTACTACCACAAAGGACCATTATCCCCTACCTTTCATTGACCAAATGCTAGACAGGTTAGCAGGGCACTCCCATTTATGTTTTCTTGATGGATATTCTGGTTATAACTAGATTTTTATAACCCTAGAGGATCAAGGAGAAAACTACATATACATGTCCTTATGGAACCTTTGCTTTAAGAAGGATGCATCTTGGATTATGTAATGCTCTTGCCACCTTTCAAAGATGTATGATGTCTATGTTTTCTGATTTGGTGGAAGAGGCCATGGAGATCTTTATGGATGACTTCTCAGTATATGGATCCAGTTTTGAGCATTGTGTGGAAAATTTAGAAACAGTACTTTAAAGGTGTCAAGACAAAAATCTAGCTCTGAATTGGGAGAAATGTAATTTTAGGGTGACAGAAGGTATTGTCTTTGGACACAAGATTTCTGCTGTTGGATTGGAAGTAGACCAAACAAAAGTTACTGTTATTAAAACTCTTATGCCACCTACAACAGTAAAGGGGATAAGAAGCTTCATTGGACATGCTGGTTTTTACAAAAGATTCATAAAGGACTTCTCAAAAATCTCCAAACCATTATGTAGACTGCTGGAAAAATATGCAAATTTTGATTTTGATGAATCATACGGATCCGCATTTGAAGAAATCAAATCCAGATTAGTGATAGCTCCCATCATGTTGACACCTGACTTAAACAATGATTTTGAAATTATGTGTGATACTAGTGATTATGCAATGGGAGTTGTATTGAGACAAAGAACTGAAAAGATATTAAGGACATATACTATGCCAGCAAAACCTTTAATGAAGCATAAGAAAACTACTCCACCACATAAAATGAGATGTTGGCAATGGTGTTTGCTTGTGAAAAATTCAGGCCTTACATATTGGGGTCTCATGTTATAATACACACTGATCATGCAACAATTAGATATCTAATGGCAAAGAAGGAAGCCAAACCAAGGCCGATCATATGGGTATTTACGCACTTTCTGAATTTGATCTTGAGATCAAAGATAAGAAGGAGTAGTGACAATGTGATGGCCAGTCCTTGTCTAGATTAGAAAATGATTCTTCGGAAATGAAAAAGGAACCGAAATAGCATAAAATTTTCCTGATGAGCAGTTGTTTGTGTTAACAGTTCAAACACCCTGGTATGCTGATATTGTTAATTATTTAGCTTGTGGAGTAGTACCACCTGAATTCATCTACCAGTAGAGAAGGAAATAGAGAACTGATTGCAAATTCTATATTTGGGATGACCCACTACTTTATAGAAGAGGAGCTGATATGATCACAAGGAGATGTGTTCCAGAAACAGAACAAGGTGGTATTATGGAAATGTCATGCATTACCATATGGAGGACACTTTGCTTCAGGAGACAACAACCTAAAATTACGCGATCAAGTTTTTTATTGGCCTACCCTATTCAAAGACTATTTTGAGTGGGTAAAACATTGTAATAATTGTCAGAGAATGGGCAACATAAGAAGAAGAAATGAAGCACCCTACTTGAGGAATTAAGTGAGGTGCGGATTTTTTTTATGTTTGGGGAATAGACTTCATGGGACCTTTTCCATCATCATTTGGTAACATGTGCATTCTCCTAGTTGTGGATTATGTATCCAAATGGGTTGAAGCATTAGCTTGTCCCAGTAATGATGACAGCACAGTGGTGGGATTTTTACAAAGAAATATTTCTAGCAAATTTGGAGCACTCAGAACAATCATCAGTGATGAGGGAAGCCATTTTGCAAATAAAATTTTTGAAAAACTCATGAGCAAATATAGAATCAGACATGTGATGGGTTTGGCATATCACCCTCAGTCAAATGGGCAGCCCTGAAATTTCCAACAAGAAATAAAAGAAAATATTAAGCTTGATAAGCCTAGCGGGAAAGAATTTAGTTTTATAAAGCTAGATGATGCATTATAGGCTTATAGAACTGCTTACAAAACTCCCATTGGAATGTCCCCATATAGAATTGTATTTGGAAAACCTTGTCATCTCCCTTTAGAACTAGAATACAAAGCTATGTGGGCCATCAAGAAATTGAATTGTGACTTTCACTACCAAGAGGAAAGGAAGCTATTTTTCGAATGAATGGAAATAGAAGAGTTGAAATAAAGAAGAAGCTTATGTCTCAAGGAATTTACAAGAAATCTTAGGTGGCATGATCAAAGGATTCTAAGGAGGGAATTCAAGGCTGGAGAACAAGTCCCCTTATACAACTCTAGACTCAATCTATTTCCAAGGAAATTGAAGTAAGATGGAGTAATCCTTACATAGTGGTAACAAGTACCCCCTTTGGAGCAGTAACACTAAAGAATGAATATGGAAGTGAATTCAAAGTAAATGGTCAGATACTGAAGCATTATCTTGGAGGAAGCATAAATGGAGTATATCCAGATTGTGAAAAAGGGAAAGAGTTTTGTTGAAGTGAAGACATTCTGCAACAAGTGTCTGGCTAAAGACATGAAATTGAGCAGCTTCTTTAGAGGCAACCCAACCAGAATTTTCATTTTAATAGTTTGATTTATGTTGATTACATTTATGAGTTTGAAGTTTTAATTTTAATTTTTGTTAAAAAAATTTTTTATTAGGAAGTTTAATAGATTGCTAAATTTTTCTTAATAGGGAAGATCAACTGGAAAGAGATATTATTAGGAAGCACACTTTCTGACTAAAATGTGAAAAATATAGCTACAAGGGTATTTCCTATTTCCTTCAAATTTAAATTTCTTAAACTGAGAATGCATAGTTGAAAGTTTAGGAGAATTTAAGATTTTTTAGAGCATAAATTGTTAGACAACTTTCTTTAGCCAAATGCTTGAATACCTTGTTAAAAATCAAGATGGATGATATTGAATGAAGAAAGAGAGTTGTTGTTTATAATTGAATGGATATTGTTTGAAGAAATATGTGTTTTCACAAGTATGAACTAAGTGGAAGATTTTATTCCATAATGTCATTTGGTTTGAATAGTTGAAAGCAAGAAATTATGCAAAGAATGTGAGGAAAAACAAAATTATGTCGTGATAGAAATTGTGATGTCGCGACACTTGTTGAACTTTTGGTGCTAAAATAGAACAGGCTTTTATCGCGACGGGCTTTCTTTTTGTTGCAACAAAGTTGGTGCTAAAATAGATAAGCAAGAAAAAGTTTATCGCGACATGTTTTCTCTATGTTACAACAAACAACAAATTTAGGCCTCAGAAAACATGTCGCGACAAAATTTCTGTATGTCGCGACATAATTCAATTGCAGCATAGATAAAATTGTGTCGTGGCAATTTTTGCTTGGTCGTGACAAAGAATTGCCCTAGTCTAAACTTAAGTGCAAAATTTATGTCGTGACATCACTTCTCTATGTCGCAACACCAATTTAAAAAGGGGCACGCTTTAGGTCAAAATTATGTCACGACAATTAAGTAAGCACAACAATTCTTGGCCTATAAATAGAAAATTTCAAAGACTGAAGAGTCATCTGCCTCATAACCTCCAAACCATTTAGTCTCTCTCATCGATTCTCTCTCACTCATTCAAAACCCTAAATCCCAAAACCTATCTTTCACAATGTCTGAGCCCCAAAACCTGGTTCCAAACCTCAACGAAATCCTGGAAGAGTATGATGAGTTGGAGAATGAAACAGTTCAAGCCACTCATGTAATGCTTGAGGGCAAGATGAAGAAGAGCTAAGGTAAACAGAAGCCAAGACTTGACGGACGGTGGAAGAATCTAGGAAGGAAAAATGAGAAGCAGAGAGCAGCGAACAAAAAGCTAGTGACTAGGTCTCTGACATGCCTTATATTGCTTGGAGAGACAAGCTATAGCATAGAGACTTCATCGGGGAGAAAGGCTTCAACAAATGGGTTTCTCCATTCCAAGAGCTAGTATAAAGCAAGGGATGGCATATGTTCTGTGAGCATAAAGCTCCTGGATTTGTGGATGTGGTAAAAGAGTTCTACGCCAACATGGTGGGGATGAAAGATAAAGGTTGTCTCTACGTCGGAGAAATGGATACCCCTTAGAAGAACAAATTGACCGGACATACATCTTGAAGGAAGAGATGAGTCAAAATTCTGCAAGAGACTGAGTAGAAAAACACTACAAAAGATTGTAGACCCTCTTGCTTAGGATGGAAAAGGGAAATGGAAGGCCACCCGGGAAGAATTCACGAGTCCGTCGCCCGGAGGGCATGACTAAACCAGCAAGGTGTGGTTTTATTTTTATGTTGATCATGCTACCTTCCAAACATTTATGCACGATCCGGGGAGAGAGGAAGGGAGGTGTTAGTATTATTATATGCACCATCCTCGGGGGCTACAAAATTCGATTGTGGGAAAGATAATGATTCGATTAGGGTTATTACAAAGAGGTTACAAGGGTGATCCCTCTTGACATTGATTTCAAGACTCTCCATATTAGGGGTGTCAAGGGAGGCGGGAAGGAGAACTACCCCCAAGACATCGCCTGACATTCATAGGAATCACAAGGGGCCTAAAAATAGAAAGCTTGAGGGAAGGAGACGGGTGGAAGGTGTAAGGGAAGAAGAAGAACCAGTGGAAATACAGCAGCCCCAACTTGAAGATGAAGCACCAAAACTCCCACAAGGGCACAGAAGTGTGAGCCCAGTACTGACTTTCTCCCCTAAAGTGAGACAAGCCCAACTAGAGTAGGGTGAAAGCTTAGAGCCCCTAAGTAGAAGTGCTACAGTGCTAACCTTGCTATAGACCATGAGGAAAGAAATGGAAGAGAGGGACAAGCAGTTGAAGCTCCAACTATAACTCAGGGATGAGTACATGGAGGCTGAGTTGAAAATGAGGGATCAAAACTTGGAAGAGGCCCTAAAGTAGAGGGATGAAGAATGGAAAAGTAGATGAGAACAAAGGGAACAAGAGCTAAGTGTAGAATTGAAGGCAAGAGAAGATGCCTTATTCTTTCAGTAGCTAAAAAGATAAAGTGAGTTATTCAAGATCATGAAGGAAATGGAGGATGCTGTGGAAAAGAACATGTTGCATAAGGCATATGCCTTTCGGTATCTATACAAAGAACATCAGAAGGAAATCAGAGCTTTAATTGAAAAAATGGACAAGTAATTGGAGGGCACCCTGAATTACAGGGAGAAGTGCTAGACAGAAAGCTTAGATATGATCAACAAAAACTTGATTAAGATGTACTCTGCCCAGGGTGAGTTTGAGGGAACCCTTAATTCTATTGGGCAGAGACAAAATGATATGATCAAGCAACTAGCCCTAACCATGGAGTGGTCTGTACTGAATAGAAGTGGAGAAGGTAGTAAATCAAGATAACCACAAGTCCAAATCCTTGAGTTCTCACCTTCTGCAGCTGGGTATAAGTTAGATCCAGTTAACCTACCATCCTCCCATAGGCATGAAAGAAAAAGAAAATAGCTCACCCTGCTCTTCCATCTCTTCTCCCTATCTGTACCTAATATCTATCCTTGAAACATTCAATAAAATAGAAAATTCTTTGCCCGGATTTGTATATTTTGTTTGATCTTTCTTGTTTGTTTCCTTTCCTTCATGTTTAATAGTTAGAAATCTTTGACTTGTGATAAATAACTTAGTTGAAATAATTGAGAAATCAACTACCTTGATCAAAATGTTAAATTGATGCAACATGTTTGGTTGATTGGAACTAAGTAAAGAATGACATTGTGGTTGTGTTGAATTGTTTAAGATGAATGCATGATTTAAATGAACATTTTGACTTGTAAAGCAACACAACAACAAATCTCAAAACCAAACAAAAAATCTGATAGATGCATTGGGGTAGGATGAAATGAATGGAAATGGAAAGTTGTAAGGTTATGAATAAATGTGTTGAATTTCAAGATTAAGGAAGACTTTAATAAATTAATGGAACATATAAGACCTATAATTCTGTTTGTGTAAACATTTTGGTTACAAAATCCTAATAAACCTTACACATGGTCAACAATAACTCTAAAAGAAATTGTGCCAAGATTGGGAATATCTTATGGGATCCATCACAGTAAGCTCTTTGATGTCTTAGAACTTGTTGGATTATTAGTTAAGGCGAAATCCTAGGTAATACCACTAACAGGAAATGATTTAGTATCCTTAGGTTTGACCTTTGAGAAAGCCTACCCTTTATGCATATGCATGTACACTAGTTCCCTTATTTGAGCCCTGATCCAATCTCATCATCAAACAACAAATAAGAAACCCGATTCCTTCCTTACATGATCTCGTTAAAGAACCGCTATTTGCTGGATCATTTAGACAAAGTACATCAAGGACAGAAGAGGACAATTTTAGGGAAATATTACTTCAAGTTGTAGAAAATAATGAAAAGGGTTGAGAAAAACAATTCAAAGAAATAAGAGAAGATGAAGAGGTTGTGAAGAAATTTGCTGAAAGAAAGATCAAGGAGGAATGAGTTTGGTCTTGTAGCCTTCCTCCCTGGAACAGTTAAGTCCTTAGGGGTGTTCAACACCTAATACCCTAATGCCAATTGGTATGGGAGTTATTAACCCAAAGTTCGCTAAGGGTGGTATAAAGCTTAAAAAGACAAAACATTGCACTATTCCACCAAACTTGGAGAAAATGGAAAGTGAAAAAGCTTATGGAATAAGGAAGAGTAGTTATCTTCTGTGTGTGGGAAAGGAAAGGAGAAAAGTCACCACAATGAAAAAAATAGGCAGAAAGATGCAAAAATCTAATGGGAAGGTTGGAAACTTACAGTCAAGATAAATCAAGGATGCATCAAGAAGGTAAGAGTGTAAGTTGTCAATAAAGTCTGGGTTAAATTAACCCTAAAATGTCTAATTATCTACCTCATTACCCAAGCCACACATTACAAGCCTAAAAGACCTTTTTGATTTTGAAGGTGGTGTTATGCCTACATTAGTGGAGATTAATATGATAAACAAGCATATATGACTTTAAAAATGAAAGAAGTATGCAGTAGTATTATCGAAGATTAAGCGATGCGCGAGAAAAGTAAAGACCCGGCACACACCCATAAATCGGGATTGGACGGTCTGGGTGTTACACATTATATGAATTATTGGTTGGTTAGTGAAGATAATTGAAAATATTCGATTCTAGATTAGAAACATGTTTAGGAAGTAATTCTACAAGTGACATAATTATTTCTTACGGTCAAAACTTAAATAGAAAAATGTCCTTAAAAAAAAAAAAAAACTGAATTGTTTGAGAACAAACAAAATTTCTTCTTTTTGCTTGAGGACAAACAAAACTTTAAGTTTAGAGGAATTTGATGAGTCTTAAACTCATCTATTTTTAATCCATTTTTCTAGCATGTTTTTAACAATTTTAGATCTATTTGTATGCCAAATTATGGAATATTCACCAACTTTATGTTTTGGGTGTTATTTGAAAAAAAAAAAAACAAGCGAGAAAAGAAGCGGAGTGGAAAATGCCGGCGATACGTATTCGCGACATAATTTTTGTATGTCGCGACACAAAATTCAAGCAGGCCAAAGGAACTATGTCGCAGCTAGCAACTAAATGTCGCAACAAATCTCAAACATAACTCAAATGCTGAAAGAGAAATTTTGTCACGTCAAAGAATTTTTCTATCACGACATTGTTGAAGAAAATTATGAAGGAAACTGTTGCGACAATCCTTTACTCTGTCGCGACAAAGATTAAAACAGAGAGCAAAGAAGCTGTGTTGCGACAATATAATTTATGTCGCAATGAACTCTGTCGCGATAAAAGACAATTATGTCGCGACAAAAATTGATCAGATTACAACATAAGTCAACTGAGACAAGTTGTTTTTATGTTGCGACAAAGTTTTCAACATCAAGCCAACTCAAGGAAGAATTGTTGTTGCAACAAAAAAAATCATGTCGCGACATAACAGTCAGAATTCACAACCAAGAGCAACACAATCTCTGTCGTGACAAACAAAACATGAAGGAGGTGATTCCTTGTCGCGATAAGAAGGTGAAGAGCAACATAAGAAGAATGGCAACAAATAAATTCTTGTTGTGACATAATCAAGAGTTGAAGACAAAACCTGTGTCGCGACAAAGTTTTCTATCGCGACAATAAAAGCTAAGGAATGATAAAATTCTGTTGCGACAAAAAAAAGTAGGTCGCGACAGAAATTTAAGAAGACTTGAGAATGGCTAAGGAAATTGTGTTGCAACATATAATTCTATGTCATGAAAAGCAGGTTCGACACTTGCGACAAGAATGTCGAGAGAAGAAAAGTAAGCCATGACCAAGAGTTTCTTGTCACGACAGAAATTGCTAAGGACTTAAAGAAATTCTATCGCGACATAGAAAAATCTATTGCGACATAGTTTCCAGGTTGAAAAGCAATTGTTTGTCGCGACAAACTCGGAAAATTTTAAAGGATGATATGAAAAGCTAGGTGCAAAAGCAGGGTTTGGTGTGTCGCGACATAAGGCATTCTGGCTTCGCGACAAGAGCAATATTCTTGCAGAATAATTTATGTCACTACATTATCAAACTATGCTTCCTTTGACAAAATCGAGAGCATTCCCAGCGAACAAGTCGACGAGAATACAGAAAGCTACGATAGAAGCTGGCGGCGACAAAGCACAGCTTCGACCTGACGAGACCTTTCTATGTCGCGACAAAGACGGTAGGCGAGTGCGGGAGTCCTAGTAGCGATTAATGAAGTGAGGCCACATTGAAAAGCCTATAAATACACTTTTCTAGGGCAATGTGAGCAGCTTTTCGGCAGCTCCAGGATTTCTGGGTGGTTGAAGACACTTGTACATTTTTATTTTTTTCTTTTATTTTTCCTTTTAGTAGATTTAGCTTAGTATAGTTTTATTTTGTTAGTTTTCCTTTAATTTCCTGGATTTGGGTATTGTCTTGAAGTGCGAACATTTGGTATTTCTTTATAAATTCTTATTTTCATTTATTGTTTGATTCAAATAGATCTTTGGAAAGTTTAAGGTTCATTTATTCCGATTCGTTTATGATTTATTGAATTTTCTGATCAGTTAGTCGCACGATAAGAGTAAACCGAGTTTTGAAAAGTTGAGCTCACTGGAAATGGGTCATTGATGATGATCATTTTACTGCATAAGGTGGAAGAAAGCTTTAATTAGAATTCTTGAATTTATTTGATTGGTATTGTTTATAAATTTACTTGTTCTCGTACTAGTCTGCAGGTGTACTTGATGCAAGATCTTGTATCTCACTCTAATTTCGAGGAGTCTCTCTACGGTGACACACATATGGAATCGGATTGTAGGAAATGCCATTGTGGGTATGGTAGACTAATACTATGGAACTAATGAGCTTTGAAGGATTACTCAGATAGATCACCAACTTACTTATAATTGGAGGATGGTTGAATGAAGTATCTATTTAATCACTCATAGGTCTCTCCTCTTTGCTTACGGGTGATTCGATCCCGTGTTAGCAAAGATATAATCGAGGTGATGGAGATTTTCATCGAGTATAGGATGAGGTGTCAATCAAATTGGAGAAGGCTTGCGAATCCTCAATACATGTGGCGGGAATTTTTTTAGTCCCTAAGATCACGAGTATGAAATGCGAAAGGAAAAATACTTAATTCTTAGAAAGAGGGTTATATATTACAAGTAATTGATTCGAATCATGTCTCAGAAATGAATATGAACCTTTAATCAGTGAAGAGTATGGTTGAGGGAGAAATCCAAACTATACTACCTTGCATCTTTGACAAACTCGGTTTTCCAATTGATGGTTAAGTTATGAATTGAAATGATGCATAAACTGATTATTATTAATTGATCCATACCAAAATTAGTTGTTTCGTCAAACTCCAAGAGGTAGGGAATTCTCCTACTTGAGTTATTTCTAACCTAAAGGCCATTTAATGGCATGGGTTTTCTTTGAGGTTGTGAGTGGCCGTGAAGTTCAGTCCCAAAATTTTTGGGACTGAATGTTGGAATGTTTGGGACGGTTTTCGGGCAGCCCGAGACTCTGTTGAAGATTGGTTTTGGTCCTGGGACTGATATCTTTGGGTTTTGTTGTGTGTTTGGTGTTTGGGGCTATTTTTGGCCAAATTCTGGAAGTGGAAAATGGACCAAACTGGGACTGGTTCAGGGGTTGTTGAGGCTGGATGATGCCTTGTTGAATTGAGGTCCTAAATCATGGATCTTTTGTGTGGTATTGCTTGGTAGTTGAATAGCATGATGTTTGTGTGAAAAAGTTCATGTTAATATATGCTTATTTGATGTATTGACATGAGATACATGATGGATGTGAATTATATATAGAAAATATAATTATCCATGATTTGGTAATGTTGCACGTAGCTCTCATTATGCATGTAACTTGAATTGGCATGAAATGGAATCCCGCATTTCATATGCACGGGGACACTGCATAGTATTGGGTGGGTGTGCATGGTTGTGGTCATTCACCATTCTTGGTGAATGGGTGGTGAGCTTCGGTAATGGGACAACGTCCAAATTGAGACTCACAGTTGCATAACATGGAAAAAGGAAAAATACATGTGTTAGGCGGAGCAAGATGGGGTACATCTCCGCCCCCACCCTACCAAAGGGTGAAAAGACTAATTCATTTACGAGTTAGACGCATGATCCTTTGGCGGTGAAAGACCATAAAAGGAAATATTGGAAGAAGTGCGGTGTCTGCCCGATTGTAAACACGAAAATTTGTGGCCCTAAGCCATAAACACACGGGATTTGATTAAATCAAATGAACATCGAGAAGGTTTTGTCCACGATGGAGTTATGAGTTTTTAAAAATAAAAGCTTTTGTTTTAGAAAAAGGGGTCGGTGGGGGAACCCGCAGACGGAGTTTCCCAGTGGCTTGGAAATTGCATGTGTGAGGGAGTACGTGAGGACTCGGGACATGGGATAGGGTGAGTCACATTCTCATCCATGGCATGTAGACATTCATGTAGAAATGTGCATATTTTCTTGAATCGATTGGTAATAATCGTGACATTACATGCGCTTAGAATTTGGGGAATAGCCCTTGTAGGATATTTTCTCTACTGGGCATTGCTCACCCCGTCGGGGGAAAATATTTTCAGGTACTGGAGGTACACCGGGAGATGAAACACATTTGAGATCTTAGTGGTGAAGAAGAAGGCTAGATCCTGGCTTATTTTCTAGTTCTGTAATATTTTCGATAGAATATCCAGTTTTGTATATGTAATGAGAAGTTTTTTAATAAAAACTTATTTTTGGACTTGTTCAGTGTAGTGTTAATAGTTTTCCCAGATTTTATACTGCTTGCATAATGTGTATAGAGGCAGTAGTATGGAATTTACTGCATTTGGGTGAGAGCTGGAGATGCAGGAAAAGCCCAGAAAGGCTATTGCATCTTTGGGCGATGCAGGTGTAACGGGGATTTTACGAATCGCTGACGAGTTGTTGTTTTCTTACGGTTTACATCGGCGGTGTTTTGTTCTGTTGTGACAATGTCGCGGCGAGAGGTTCCACTGTCACGAAGCCAGATGGTCGCGATAAAGAGGTTGGGGTTGCGACGAGACTTGGTTAAGGCCCGCGAGATTTCATGTGCAGCGAAATTTGTAGTGTCGCGGCGGGATTTCACGGGTTATTATTACGCGACGGGGTATTCTATGTCGGTGATGAGAGTGGCCCTAGATCCGATGGATTTAGGTTGCGACGAGGAGTAAATTATGCCATATGGTAAACTAATGTGAAAGGAAATCATGTCGCGACAGAGCTTTTTTATGTCGCGACAAAGTTTTAGCCAAGCCTAGAGGGTTTCTTGTCGTGACAGAACATTTTATGTCGCGACAAAGTTTGGTCAAGACAAAAGGGTTTTGTGTCGTGACAGGGTATCTTATGTCGCAACAGAGTGTTACCAAGGTTAAGAGATTTTGTGTTGCAATAGGAAAAATTTATATTTCGCGACTATGGTTGTACCAGTGGGAAGATTTTTGTCATGTGATGCATTTTTATGTCGCGACAGGTTGCGGCCCCGAAGGCAAGGAGATTTTACATCACTTGTTGGTATTTTTATATCAGCAGACAAAGTTAGCGTGGTGGAGGGATTTTTGGTCTCGACATAGAGCTTTAAGAAGTCGCGCGACCAGGAGGACGAGGAACATCGAGAAAGAAAATCTAAATATGTCAGCGACGAAGGCGAGAGCGACAGGAACTTTATGTCAAGACAAGACTTTTCCTTGTTGCAATAGAGAGATGTGTAGGTTGTGGAAACAAGGCTGCGACACGAAAATTTTAGGTCGCGACAGAGTTCAATCATGGTAAGAAGATCCCATGTCGCGACGGAGTTCATCTGTGTCGCGACGGGGAAAGCGGACACTCACAGCGGCGACAAACGTCGCGATAAGGCACGGCTACGTCGCGACGGAGCTAGGCGCCTGGCGACACGCCACAGAACCAGCGACAAAGACACGGTAGCGCCTGCGATATAGTGGTTCTATCGCTGACGGAGGATTGCTATCGCGGCGGAAGGCTTACCATGATGGCTAACAGCGTAGCGTGTTGTGTATGCTATTCATGAAGCCTGTTCTCCACGGGGTTTCTAAATTTTGGCTTCCAGTCCAGTGGGACCCATAATAGTAAAAAAAAAAAAAAACTTGAAAATTGGGTGTCACACTTTCTCTTTTCCTTTCCTGCTTCCCCCTCATCTCCTACGAACTATTTGTGACTTGCATTTATACAAAATTCTCATTCCATGCAAGTTCGCGTGGCTTCAAGTGTGCCGCATAGCGTCATTTGTAGTGTATTAACTGCAACGTGAAACTTTATCTTATGTGTCTTGTAAGACATCTTGCACGTTGTGACACGTAGACTGCTTAAATGTGTCAGCTCGCATAGCTTGTCGTATGTCGTACGATCACCACGCGATCTGAAAAATGTGAAATTCGATTATCAGGAATTTAACGAAAGAGTGCGGCAAGCGTAGAATTCGCAAGACGAGCCACGGCGATGAGGTATTTAGTCGTCCAGGATGCAAAAACGAGATTTTCAGCGCATGCGTATTGTGAATCAACTGTTTTGCCTTCTTTTTTTTTTCATAAATTTTTCAATTTTTTTCCTAGGTTTTACAAAAAATTGCACTCTTAACTTTTGGACTTGATAACATGGTAAACACTACACAAAGATAAAATTCCTTTATAATAAAAGAATTAATCATGATCAAGCCACTTGGTTTACAATTCATAGAAAATCGATGGGTCATGAAAATGATACAAATTGTAATTTTTTCTAGAGGTTATTTTAGTTGAATACAAATTAGCTTTTTGATATGATATCGTGGTCAACACTCTATAGAAAAATTAATGTTGCTTTTATCATGGGTCTTAATCAAACGATGTAGGTCTCTTTTATACAAAAGACTTGGCATGGAAAAAGAAAACCATTTTAATTTGTCTTTAAATGGTTATTTATTATTTATTATTTATCATTTAAAATAAATATTCTTAATTGTGGATCAGGATCAGATCTTATTGATTCACTATTTAATAGATTTTTCATTCAGAGTTATAGATGATATAACTACCCACATTGTGATAATGGAGAAACAATGCTCAGATCGGATCTGTATTCATGCGTATAAACCATGATCTATGATCAAACAAATGTCAAGATCATCTCAAAGAAAGATATCTTAGTACCCCAATTTAAAGAATTTTTCTCAAATTAGCTTTTGACTTGATAACGTAGTCAACACTGCTTATAGAAAATAAAAGTTCCTTTATCATCAATCATGATCAAACAAACGTGGTCTACAATTCATACAAAATTGATGGACCATACAAAAGATATATTTTAATTTTTTTTTAATTTAAATGATTTTTTATCGAACACGGATTAGCTTTTTGACTTAATATCGTAGTCAACACTCTATAGAAAATAAAGTTCCTTTATCATCAATAGTAATCAAACAAACGTTGTCTATACTTCATACAAAATTGATGTGTTATGAAAAATGCAGACTATTTAAGTTCGATTTTAAATCATTATTTATAACTAATTTGACTTGAAAAAATTTAGGACATGGTCTACACTTCATTCAAAATAAATATCCTTTATTGTGGATCATTATTTGGAAAAAGGGGACATTTATTATTTATTCTTAAATGATTATTCATTGTTCATGATTAAATTCAGGGACTTAAGAAAGAAACTAATCTATTATAAGAGATTTACCTCATTTACTTTCTTCTTGTTAGGACTTAAGAATTAAGTTTGCAGGTTGAATCATATTATTTTCTTGTCCATTTTTTTTAAATATAAGAAATGATTATTTAAGTTGCAAGACAAACCTATTATTTGATCTATCACATGTCTAGATAAAAAAGTAAATTGGAGACAATTATATTAATGATACTACTTTCTCATATTTAAATTTAAATAACTTTCTATAATTTATAATTATGGATAATAAATCATTAATTTAATAATATTATTGGCCAAGTTAATCTTGTGTGATATATAATAATTTTAAAATATTAAGCTTATACTTTTTCATACATGCTTTTATTATTTACAATCATTTTATGAGAACAGTATTTTTCATGAATGTGATTATTATTAATGCTATTTTAATTTATCTATTATCATCATGTGAGGACTACATTTTCCATGGACTTAGATTTTTTTAAAAGGCATCACTTTCAATATGGTTGTGTGGTCAATATTTCTCATCGATTTGATTTTGAAAAAACATCACCTTCAACATGGTTGTAAGGTCTTTATTTCTATTCGGGCCATGCTTAGTAGGACAAGACCCGAGTCAAATTTATATGAAAATTTGAATTTTCCACAACAAAAAATTAATTTGATTTTTTTATAAGAAAAAAAAAAAGGATTTATCAAGTCTATTTTATAAGTTATACTATGACGTTGATTTTTTATTATTTTATTTTTGTTAAGTGTTAAGTATAATAGGATAAGGGTGAATGGGTTGTTTCACTAGCTAATTTTAGTATACTTAATGAAAATTTATATATTTTGAATTTTCTATTTAATAGAAATTAAAAAATACGTAAAAAAAAATCCATATTAAGTTAAAAAAACAATGTACACATTATTCTTTAAATTTTCTAGTCTAACTATCACATATTCAATTAAATGGGTTTTTATAATATTTATAATATTTAATGTGTAGATCTGAAGAAAAAAAAAATCAACTATGGCCTAAATCAACTAACTAGTAAAAATACCACGTATGGAAAAAGAGAAATTCTTTAAATTGAGTCTTATTTTGAAGTATGTATATGAATAGACCAATTAAAAGATTTAACTTTTTGTTAGATATCTGAAGAACTAGGAATTGAATAATATTTTTCCCTTAATTTAACTTGAGTTTTGAAATAAATATTACACATATATATACCCATAGGTGAAAATGAAAAGATAATAGTATCTTATAGTAACTTAGTTTTATTTTGTCACCTGATACTAAGTTGAATGACTAATTGTTTGGAGTCAATTGTTTTAATTCAATACTAGCATAATTTAAAATACTTATGTGACCTTTGATTCGAGGGGGTCATTTTTTTTTTTTTTTTTACTCTTGGACAAGCTACATTAGGTAATGAGCAACCCGAGTGGTGCATTGCGTCGGCGCCGCGTGCGCTTTGTCAGTCGCAGAAATCCCAGTGCTCTCATGTGGCAGCGCTAATTTGGGCATGTTCGTGCTCCTTTGCCCGAGCCGTTGGTGCACCGCAGCCATGCGCTGTCACAATAGGGAACCAGAATTCTCTGTCGTGACAGAGAATTCTCCTCCTTGACGAGGGCCGGATATGGGCCAGTAGCCCATTCTTAACTCATCCTTTGCGCCCGAATCTTTTGATGCATTTCCTCCTATACCCGCTTGCCTCTATACAAATTCTTTCAAACGGTATAACTTGGGAAACTCCGTTAATAATACACTGAACAAGTCCAAAACTAAGTTTTATTACAAAACTTATTATTTACATCAACAAAACTGGATATTCAATCCAGAATTTACAAAACACATGAATAGGCCACAGACCGACCTTTTTACAAATTAATCTCTTAGACACTGTTTTTCGACTCACTGTGCCTCAGGCTTGAAAATAATTTCATGACGGGGTGAAGCGATGTTGGCGAGCGCCACCGAGTCGAGTGTGCTCGGATCTGATGTTGTGACCCTCCGAAAATCACACAGAATTAGGTTATTATTCATCCAGCCCATGGAATATTCGTGGTCGCACTTATATGTATTTTAACACGAATATA
Source organism: Tetrastigma voinierianum (assembly GCA_016808115.1). NCBI lineage: Eukaryota > Viridiplantae > Streptophyta > Magnoliopsida > Vitales > Vitaceae > Tetrastigma > Tetrastigma voinierianum. The sequence goes on from JAEQBH010004452.1 coordinate 129,949, forward strand.
CTAATTCTTATAATATTTTACAAGAGTTTGATGTATAACTCTTTTACATACGTCTTGCGTGTATTAAAAGCTAGATTGTTAATATATTTCTGAAATGCCTGGCCATGGCCGACCTTGCCCGTGCTCACGACCTGAGAAGGAGGCGTCGTCTTCTCGTGTGTACTAAAAGGGTGAAGGGTCAGCGACAGGGGTGAAGCGGCGATAAATATATCTCCTACCAAGGGTTCTTTCATTTAAGTCGCGGCGTGCGTCTTTCATGCTCCTGATCACATGCATTCAGGAAGTACCATCTCTGATGTACCTAAATGTCTAAATGTCATGAATGTAGTATGCCTCATGACTCAAATCTGAGTAACCCATTTATTTCCTCAGGCTGCGTATGCGAGTGGCAGTCGTCTCGATGTTTCTCCCACGATGACGCTTTCGTTTGGAATGACCCTCGATAATGCATTTTAATTTATCGAACGTGTGTTTATTTGGGTAAGCGAATTTAGGGGGTCTCACCACGAGGCTCCATCACGCCTTCGAGCTTTTGTGACTTTAAATCCTTTGGATACGTATATATAACCCGAATAAAATTTGGGTTTTTCACCACTTTTGGGGGGGATCTATGTGCTAGCCCCGAGAACTGCGAAATTTATTATTATTTTTTTATGCATCCATGAGCCTCAATTTGGACGTTGTCCTATTTTATAGAGCTCACCATCGAACACCAAACATGGTGTCGATTAACCATGTCCTCATGACATAAATCATCACATCAGCTTAGCCGAAACGTAGTGTCGATTTCTGTTACCGTCGAACGCAAGCGCGATGCGCTCGACCCGACCTGTAAACGGCGCCCCAGGCTCGATGTGATGTCCCATGCATAATTGCAATGCAAATGTCATTGCATGTCATTTCATGCCTACGTGTAAACTAAATGTCACATGCAACATATCTATTACATATATGTCAAGTGTCATGGATAAATTATTTAATATATCAATTATTTCCATTTGCTATCCACACATATATTACATAATTTCACACATTAAACATATTAATTCCCTTTTCTGTGACTAACACACATTAGCCATTACGACCATAAATCAGGCCATGCTTGGCCTCGAAAATAATACGGACTTAGTCGAGAAGAGAGTCCGTCACTTTGTCGATACCACCGCAAAGAGCATCCAACACGCAATTTCTGCTTTCGGGGCCATGGCCTGACCCGAGCATTTCGGACACAAGCCTTGGTTTGAAAAAAGAAGTTAGGAAGCGAGACGGACCGTTCCTCTGACTGTCAGTGACCCAGTACGATGTTCAGCCCGGTAGTTTTTGGCTGAAGCGAAACTATCTTGATAAATTACGAACTCAACAGATTTTTCGTAGAGTATAGACGTATGGTCTCGGGTTCGGACTGAAAAAGTTATGGTCGTCGAGTTGGCTTGTGACCCGATTATGAGTGTCGCGGAAATTTGGGCACACTCACCGTACGCCGTGCGCTTTCGAGTTTTGCCATCCCGAAGCCACCGGTGTTTGGTGCTCGGACGGTCCGAGAAACCACAGTGAAACCCGGTCTTTGACTATCATACAATGACAACCAAACAACACACATATTAAATTCGCCACGAGGGTGAAACCGTCCGACCATTCACGTGGCCCTTGCCAGGCGTAAAATAACGAAGTAGGAGGAAACTACGCACTCTCGTAGTGCGGTTCGGGTCCTTTGCAATCAGGCTACGCTCAGCCCATGCGACACTCCTTCCTTTTCCTCTTTCCTTTCCCTCTCTTCCTTTTCTTTCTTCCTCTTTTTTCTTCTATTTTCTTCTTTCCTTTTCTCTTCTTTCCTCCCTTTCTCTTTTCCTTTCCTCCCTTTCTTTTTTCCCTTCCTCCCTTTTAACCTTTGCGCCCTCCATGGTAGGCCCCGGAGCGTCCATATATAGCCTTCAAATGTGCCATGCATGTTGATACATGGCATGCCATGTGTTTCACACATGGCTTGCCATGTGTTTCACACATGGCTTCTTAGCCAATGTCTACGTCACGTAAGAGCGCACCGTCGTGTGACACATGGCTTGCCATGTGTGCTCCGCATCAACTTGCCATTAATGTCACTCCACGTGGCTTGCCATGTGTCACCCTACGTGATTCGCCATGTGTATTTATATTTCCGTAGTAATGTCGCCCGACCAATTCTTGCTTGAAATACGATGAAGTGCTGCTTGTCTCGGGATCCGACGAAATTCGGTAATGCTTAGATTTTGGGGAAGACGATTGATGGTGAAATCCAGTTTTGTCGTGTTCCAGAAGTCTGAAGAAATCTCGAAACACTATCAGGGATTATTCAGACAAATTACCGTTTGCCTTTTTGAAAAATTTAAATTTAAATTTTTCACGGGTTCTAGACTCTCTCCCCCACCAAAGAATTTCGATCTGAGAGATTCGGGGGTAATCTTGTGCAATATTGTCTTGTGTGGAGGTAATAACTCTCATTCGATCATAATTTATGACGACCTAATGTGCCGTCAATCAGTCAATCCCGAGGATGACATCAACCTCGGACCTAATCATGATCCTTTTGTCCACCGTGAGTAGAGGCCTAGAGATCTCTAACTCACAATTTCGACGTATCTAGTCAACCCTCACCCTAATTCCTAGGGTTGAATTCCCCGAGCAAGCAGTTTTCCGGAGTGTCGGCTATACAGGGTTGAATCATCACCGCAGAGATCTGCTTGATAATGAATATGATGCATCAGAAGTTTAAACAATACTCTAGTCAGCAAGTGCGAGGGGTAGAAAGCATTACCCTACATATCGGTGATCTGCGCGCTCAGGCTATCGGGTACAAAGGCGTGGAGCAACGCCCTTGGGTCCTCGAAGTCTGGAGCTTGTGAGCCTTGCAATCACGACCTCGACCCATACTCACAGCCCTTGGCGCTTTACGTCTTCTTGCAAAGTGATTCGTGTTTTCAATAGGGTATCACTAGGAATCAACAATGTTATGAAGCCCTGAAGCAGCCTACTTGTCGTGTCAAATTTCTTTGCGATATAGTGGCTCCCAGGGTCAGTAGCGGTGATGGGTTTTAACACGTAAATGATTAACCGAGTTGGAGCCCGAAATGGTGAATTTGATAAAAGCGTTGAGGGGGTAATGTTGGCGAAAATGACTTGAAGAAGAATATAAGGTAACTGAGTTGTCCTCGGGTCCCCTCAGTTACCTCATCAACCTCGATTCCACTTCTTTGGAACCGAAATCCATGGCCATTTGGAGCCCTGACAACACCCCGAAACCCACTGATATAACACACATATAAAGCACCACGGGGACCATTTCGATCTGAGATCGATCGGGTTTGTCCCAGCAGTCTGAGAATTTTCCCGGCATACGATCCCGATTTTGGGTACGTCCAAGCCAGCTCTGTGGCCTGTCTGAAATCGAATCGTGCCAGACTCTTTAAGCGATTTAATGTCGTAGGAGAAAACCTGCTATTCAGTTTTGTCGAAAACTCCCACAGCGATCTTGCAGCGTAGCGCTGCCCAGTGGGGGCTTGGCTATAACTAACTTTGCGCTGCGAGGAAGCACGGACGGTCCGTCATTCGGGAAATGCAGAGAGAGTTGGGCAAACTCTGCAAAATATGTATTTTTTAACTTTCCTATAACACCGTACCGAATCCGGTTGGGAGAGTGTGGTCAGTGGGAGAGTACTCCTCTTGCCACATGTCGGCCCTACCGATTGGTTGATGGGATTTCGCTATCACTGCTTTTATCAATGCTTTTGGTTCCGTCGATTAGGGGATGTCAGCGTATAAGTGTGGTACGTAACGAGATTTGAGTTGACTAATTAATGCGTGACCACGTGACATCTGCCTTGATCCGGCTCAAAATGTGCCAAGTGTCCAGCATTCCTCGTTGCGCTTAAAAGCGTGAAAATTTCATTGTCTCGGAATTCGAGAGGGTCGATGTGGTAGGTAGATTTCACGAGACGATTGACGGTGAAGTCAGTTTAAATCTGTCAGTCCCCAGAAAAATTTTGAATTTTGATCGAAATGCAATTTAACTTCGCTACTAGAAGAGATTTCTTGCGTCTTCTTATAACACCTGAAATTTGACATTATTATTTTTGGCACCATGAACCTCAATTTGGACGTTGTCCCATTTTATAGAGCTCCCCATCGAGCACCAAACAAAGTGTCGATTTACCAAATTAGCGAACGCAAACACGATTGTGACTGACAATGCACTCACACCAGGCTTCGGCGTGATGTCCGTGCATAATTGCAATGCAAATGTCATTACATGCCACCTTTCGTACTGACATATGCGCTACGTGTCACATGCGTATATACATTATGCTACGTGTCGAAGTCAATCATGGATAATTATATTTAATCGCGTATAATTATTTCAATTTTTTATCACACATATATCACATAATTTCGCACATTCAGCATGTTATTCACTTCTGACAATAACACGCATTAGCCATTAAAGGCCATGCTTGGCATGAAATAATCTGAACTTAGTCGGAAAGTCCATTGCGATACCACAAAACATCGACACAATTTCTTGCTTGAGCCTGTACACAACCCGAGCATTTGGATACAAACCCCGGAGTTCCAAAAATTGAAGTTCCGAAACCCGAGAATGGATAGGTATCAACTATCCATGACCCAGTATTGATATTTCGACCGCGTTTTTGGCTGAGCACTTTATCTTATTAAATTCTAAACTCAACGAGCTTTTCGTAGAGTCTAAGAATGCGCGAATCGAAGTTTGGACAAAAAAGTTATGGTCGTCCGAAAGTTGATGCGGCCGATTCACAAAGGTGTGCGGAAATTTGGGCACTCCCCATTTATTATCCATTATCTTCCGGGATTTTCTGTAGTAGAAGCATGATATTTGGTCTCATCTTGTCGAAACCCCGTGGCGGTCCTTTGGCGTCACCTGACAACAACCCGAACCACACACATATTAAATTCGCCACGAAATGGGTGAAACAGTTCTTCAAGGCAAATTATTGTTTTTTTGAGCGTAATAAGCCCAAGTAGGGGAAACCTACCTCTGTAGCGCAGATTAGGGTCCTTTCTTGTGCTTATACGCTCATTGTGCGACACTCGGCTTCCGCTTTCCTCTCTTCTACTCTTTTCTTTATTTTCTCTTCTTTTATCCCTTTTATAACTTTTAGCACACATTCGGCAGATTCATCTTAAGAAATATCATGCAAATAACACGTGAACATTTTAGAGCCCGATCAATAATAGGGACTATTTTTATGACCCACACTAAAAGCACGTGCGATGGGTTGTCCATTTTACCGACGCCCCTTTACCTCATCAACCTCGGTTTCACTTCTTTGGAACCGAAATCCATGGCCGTTCACGGCGGCAATGTGTATGAATACGATATAACGCACGTATAAAGCACACGGGGACCATTTCGGAAAACCACAATATAACACACATGTAAAGCACACTGGACCATTTTCGATCAACCGAACTATCTAAAAACGGTCCCGGTGGCCAAGATGTATCCCACTGGGATCGATCAAACGGCTCTCAACGGCCCATACCATCCAAATCATTAACAGCTCTAACCAGAGATTTAATCGCAGAGAAAACCCTACCTTCCGGAGCCACAAACCCCTTAAAACCCAAGGCCCACGCCAGAATCGCTACGTGGGAGCAACTTTCATTCGTCGCTTTAAACGCATCGGTCCGATCGCCGAAATCTAGAGAGAAGTTGGACACTCTCTCTAAAATATGTTATTTTTTTCTTTTTTCCTCTCTTTTTCCTTCTCCAAATCCGGTCGGGAGAATTGGCTATCGGGCTGAGAGCAATTCCTCTCTGCCACACGTCACTCACAATTGTCATAGGATTTCCTTATCCTCTTTATCCATCTACTCTGATTTGTCCACTGTGGATGCCACATGTCCATGTGGGCCCCATTTGAGTTCAAGTTGACTAATTTCGCACATGACACATGGCACCCTCTTGATCCACTCAAATGTGCCAAGGTCCGCACTCACCCTCAAGGTTCAAAAACGTGGAAAATCTCGATCGCCTGTAATTCAACAAATTCGATGTGGTAGCTAGATTATTTGCACGATTCCAATCCACTGGTGTTCGCTTATCATCCGGGCATCTAAAAATTCGACTTCAATCAAATTACCATTTTACCCTTTTTCAAAATTAGGATTTTCTCGTTTACATTCTCCCCCCCCCCCCCCCCTTAAAAGAATTTCCTTCTCTCTCTCTCTCGCTCGTCCCAAATTCCACACACATACGCATCCAACCACGTGGCATACTAACCCACACAACTTAAGATCGTGGTTTGCATGATAACCCGTCATCATACTACCGACAACCCGATGGTCGCCAATGCATCCATGTCAAGAATGACATCAAAACCCGATATGTCTACCACCTGAACGTCCACCATGAGCATAATCACTGAGATCTCTAACTCACAATCTTGACACATCTGACCAACTTCAATCTAGATCCGAGTAAGAATTCTCCCATACAATGGCTTTTCCAGAGGCCCCAACCTCCAAGCCCAAACCCATCACAATAAGATGCATAATGGGATGCATCAAAAACAAATGCAGGTATAAAACGCATCTCGCATGTCCGACCGATTCAAGATAAGCTCAAATAAATCCAAGATGGGACACGCCCTCGGGTCCCCGTTCCGTCTCGTAGCCAGGATTCCCACCACACTCAGGCGCTAAAGGTGCTTATATAGCACCCTGCGACTGAAACTGGTTCCTCTGACCCATACTAGGGTGTGGAGGAATAAACTGTATCCGCTCCTATCCCACAACTGATTGGGACTGCGCTGTCCCGAAACCCTGGGATCCTTGTCTCTGAGGGAAATCCCTCCTCATATGTTCGGGCTGTTGGCAGTGGAAGCATACCATCTGTCCTGCCTGACTGGCAACCCTAGCTCGTCCCACCGATGATTGGGACTGAGGTGTCCCATAACCTTAGGATTCTTGCCTCCGTGGGCAACCTATCAGTGTCCAGCCGGCCTGGCAGTAAATAACACATCATCTGCCCTGCCTTACTAAATGTCCCATCCCGCCTCGGGTCCCGATAACCTTGCCCTCGTTCTGATATCTCGTGCGAAACGTAAATCTTCGCTTCTTTCTGGGTCACAAGAGGATCTTCCTTCCTATTAGTACCAGGACCCATATCTTGGATGCCTCGTATGTCATTTACTCCTCCCTCTATGGCCCTTGGAGGATGATGTCCTTCTAAACGCCAGAGGTCGTTTGACCTGCCCTGGCTCACTATTGCACACGCCGTACATGGCACGCACGCAGATTCCTCACGCCTCAACAAAGGCTTGTCGGGGTCAACACAGCGGTGTTTGACTAAGATCCGTGAACGACCCCACGTCCTCCCGCGACTAGCCATCTACACGTGTCAAATGGCAGTCAGGTTTAACGATGTATCTTCTGGGTGGTAACACAAATTCCCGAGACACTATTTACATACCGAAAAATTTTCATACATTATGTCAATGCATTCATAGGTAATGCAATATAAATATCCCATATATTAAATCATACACAAATAAAAATAAATAAATATTTTATTTTATTTTATTTATTTATTTTTATTTTTTTGAAAACTTCGCGAACGCGTTCATGAACGTGGTCCGCGAAATCGCGATCCAAACAATGACCGTAAACAAGTGCACCAGTCGTACCGGGTCGGCGCGTGCACACTGACCGCGCCGCGCATCGCCCAGCGTTACGAGCACGCCGCTCGGGTGCCGACGGCACAAGACTGGCGCCGCGGTCGCAAAGACGCCTCTTCCGCGCTGGCCAACGTGTTTCCCCGCCGTCGCCGCTCTCGCCGCGATACAAAAATTGTATCGCGACACACAAGCCCATGTTTCCGCGCCGCGCTCATGTCGCACGCTGGCATGCCGGGACGCAGCTGCTGCGGTCGCTGCGCCGCCGCCTTTGCCGCCGCTGGGCCAGGTCATCGCCCGCACTATACAAAATTTCAGACGCGACACACCGCGGGCTGCGATGCTCGCGTTGTGTCACTGCGTCGCAAACGTTGCCGGTCGTATCACGCCGCCGCACCGCGGTCGCAATGTCGGCCGTCAGGTCGCTACCGGGCCATGCGCCCATAGGCCTTTCAGGTCGTACGACACCGGCCGTATCGCGACTCCAAAGACCAAAAATGGGCAAGAGCCCATTCCAGCCTTTCCCCGTATTTTTTTTTCATTTGTTCTAATTTCACCGTAAGATCACAAATAATTTTTTTTTTCATATCTTCAGTAGAACCAAAAATATTTATTATAATTTTTTTTTTTATGTTTTACATACTGTAAAACCTCAGAAAAAAATTTCCTCAACATTTTTTTATTCCTCCAGTAGCCTCCCTACTACTCCTAAGATGCAATAGCCTAGACAACTGCAATTCATATAACTCAAAAAATTTTAAGAGTTAAATTTTAACCCGTTTTCTTGTGCAAAAACTGGAATAATTTTTCAGAATTTCACAAAACCCAATCTATTCATGTTAAAAAACTGGAGCAACTGTCCATGATTTTTTTTTTTTTCATTTATTTTTGGACCACTCTTTCCAAAATTCCTCAAACAAACCTTTTCTTAAACTTAGGGGTTATGTTTTCTCGACTCTAATGTTCAACATCTTTCCTATATGTTATTCACCGCTACCGCACAACACATACAACACATAATCCAATCACACATCACATTTAATTCATCAAAATGCACAAAGGATGCATGATCTAACCCGTTTCCCATTAAGTCCTAGGTAAACAGTATACCTAACTTACTGATACTAAGCTATAACTCTAGTATCAACATCGAGCTATACCAAGCTGTGATGCTCTCACACCTTAATGACTATGGCCTAAGCCCATGTCCCTCAAGCACTAGTACTACAGAAGCCTACGCTCCGGGACACTGCCCGCAGCGGCACGTGAACCATACTTATAAACACAACCCACCGAGCCCCAAGGTAATCACCTAAGCTCTGATACCAAGCCGTGATGCCCCAAATCCCTGGTCCCTCGACACACCCCCACCCCTTCCAAGGATGGCGTGAGTCACCCACTCCACTGTAAATCCCAAGTCAATTCTAACGACTAGAAACTCCCGTGAAGCTGAAGCCACGTATTGCTTGCCAAAACCTCCTTGTTCTTTTCTTTCTAAACTTATGATTTTATAAATTTCAAGTAAAGATAACAAATGCATATAGACATGTCCCAAATCTCGTATACATCCAATTTACACTATATCCAAAATAGGCAACCAAGATACCAACACATTCTCAATAAAACTACTCTTACTGCATACATACATGCTCCATTATACATATTCAAAGTATTTTCTTACATAATATTCTTACTAACAAAGACTCGTATTAATGTCAAAGACAGTCCCTATTATGTTCAAATGGGTCTTGCGCACTGCACTCGGGAAAATAGTTTTTAAAATGAAAATAATGAGCTAAACGAGCCTGAGTGTATGCTTTTATAAAACGTTTTTATTCTCCTAAAAAACATCCTCAAAAATGTAAAACTCTCATTTTACAATTATTTTCCGTAGTTTTCTTTGCTTTTCAAGTTTCTAAAACTTTCTTTGCTTGTTCGTTATAATTTCGCTGCTTTTAAAAGTTTCTACACCTTTTCTTTACTTGTTTGCTGCTTGCTTTCTTTAAAGTTTATAAAACTCTTATTGTTTGCTTCGCTAGAAGTTTATAAAACTTCTCAAATTTCTTTGTTCGCTTTCTTTATCTTGTTTGAAAGTTTCTAAAACCTTTCACAAACCTTGCTTTAAAAGTTTCTCAAAACTTTTTCATAAAAACTGAGCCTCGCTCAACCGCATTCTTGAAAATAAAACCGGAGCCCGGGCTCAACCGCTTGTTTTTAGTGTCCCCACCCGGGAGCTCGGGTTTCATCGATCGTTAAATCTAAACGGGAGCTGGGTTCAACCGTTTGCTTTAAAACTTCCGGAAGCCTGGCGACCGGGAACCAATGGTTGATTTTTCAAACTCAGATATCACGCTATAAATCATCAACCACCTGAAAGCCTATTTTTTGCTTATCGTATTCAGCGAACACTGAAGTCTGGCCACTCGTGGCCGTGGAAGGACCTCAAAACTCGCATCAATCTTTTTTCCTGGGCAGGAATATGGTGAATCGACCCTGCCGCCATCACCATACGTAGTTAGAGCTCATAACCTATATACCCCCCTCGCACGTGCCACTGGCCTCCTTAAATGCATGATATGTCCTAAGTTTGCCGACCGCAAAACTAAATGCCGACAGATCCCAACACCACTACGCATCGCATTTAATACCGACCGGTTTGCTTGCTTAGAACTAGTGGAAGGCCTCGTTTTTCACAAACACTTTTAAGCCGTTTGCTCTTGAAAATGGTTTACACTTGAAACCATTTACTGGCTAGCTTGCTTGAAAAATGGTTTAATTATTCAAAACCATTTACTTACTCGCTTTTGTTGCTTAAATTACGCGTTTTTACAATTTAAAACCAATGCTTGCTTCAAAATGGTTTAACTCAAACCATTTCATTGCTTTTTAATTCATTGTTTCGTTTCTTTGAAAATGGTTTGCATTCAAAACCACGAATGTACCAAGTGTAAACAATTTATAATAATAATAATAATAATACACTAGTATTTGGGAAAAATGAGTTTAGAACACTCACCTCTTTGCTTCGCTAAACTCGGTTACGCTCCAATAACTTTCCGCCTTGCTTTTAGCCTACACACTCGATGTATTAGATCACACACGTCGGCCACACAACCAAGCAATTTGCACACTTAGTTAAAATTTTTTAAAATATAGGCCCCAATGCCATTCAGGCATATATCAGATTCTACCAAAGGACTTTCCATATAGTCTAAAAACACCGAAAACATTTCTCGAAAATTCTCGTCCTGACTGTCTAATAAAACTCGGGTAAATTTTAACCAAAACCGGTCCAAACAAATTCAAATTCAGCCCTGATCGTCCGAAAATGGGTCCCAAAATTTCCTTAAAATTCCTAAAATTCCTAAACTCGCCTAAAATTTGGACCGAATTTACGGCCTCTAAGAATATTCAAGCCATTATATACCTTTAGGCTCGAACAATACAAGTAGGAAAATTTCCCACCCTTCAACTCCTCGACAAAAGCCAAGATTTCGCTATTCACGCGTACCTCTCGTCACAAGTAGAGTAACTTAAACTTTGGTCAAAAAATTCGACCACTAGAACGACGTAGATCCTAAAAACCAAATTCGGTTTTTCGCATATTTACCTGAATTATCCAGAAACTCGTGTTTTTGGTACCACGCTGCAGCTCTCGGCCGCTGCAGAGCACTTTTCGTGTTTATCCCGACGAATCCGACTGGCCGATTGTGAAATCTCAGAAATAAACTAAAAGAAGAAAAATTAAAAAAATCTTCTGTAACTGCTCGTCCGTCCGTCCGTCGGCCGCTATGGCCATACTTTATTCGTTGGTTTCTTTTTTTCTTTTTCTTTTATGCGACCCACATGTCCCTTTATTCCACTTTACATCCGTTTCAAATTTCAAACAATTTATTTTGTCCCTGCTTCAATTTTATTTATCCTAAATGAATATTCTTAACTATTTACCATTTTTCGGAATTTTCTAAATCCCGCTTTTCGTGCTTTCACTTTAAACCGTCTGTAAATTGCAAATATTCGACCGGCCTCTGAATTAAACGAACTTTCCTTTAAATAGATTTTCGCGAGATCTAACTTAACGGCCACAAATCGCTTCAATATCCGAGATCTGCAGATTCTTCGAGACTTCCGAAAAAAATTCCTAAGAATTTATTAATATCATTTACTATTTAAACTTTCATTAATTATACTTTCACCCCCTCAACTTTCCTTAATTGCAAATCCAACTTTTGAAATTACTACGCTCCATCTCTAACTTAATTATACTCATATCCTTTTACTAAATGACAATTGTACCCTGGTTTAATACCACAAATTCCGGTTCCATAAACCATTTCCTTACTTTGCCTCCAAAATACTACAAGGTGACACTTGGTACCTTATACACCCCATGCATCATGTAACTGTCCCTCTCGATCTGGTGTGCCAAATCGACCACCATCAACTCGCTTACCTATGTCTCATATCATGAGTAAAATGGCCACATTGGCCCATACATCCATACTCTCAAAAATATGTATTTTATACAAAAAGGAGTTAATTTATTACTGATCCAAACTCGGGTATTTTACCCGATTTTTACAAAATACATAACATATATGGCTACTCTTCGTTTCTAAGACCCTGACGCATCCGTACTGAAATAATTCTTCTCGATGAGCACGCCAAGTAGCCGATAATCCTACACTTCGTTACTCCCCACCTAAGCCGCACACGAGTTGACAACCAAACACATCTACAAAACATACATGCTCCTACCAAATGTCTACATGAAATGCATAAGCAATGTGACTCACCCACTTCTCGAGCTCCACTTCACGCATGCTCTGCCAAGTGTGAGAAACATCAAGCCAAACAAAAGATTTGCTTCTAAAACATACTACCCCAGGTTTCTGAAAATCTATCGACAACCCTCCGAGGTAAATTGTCGGGTAATTCTCCAAATAGTCATGGGTCTCGTTTCCGAGACGAACCGTCACAACTCTCCAATTTTTCTAAAATCCTTCCTCAAATCTTTTCAATAACCATTTTCCTTATTTCTTTCATGCCATGCACTCACACCTTCATTGCCTAGGTCGCCTTGCATATGAAAATGCATACGCCATTTTCATAAACAAGGTGCAATATATTAATCATGCATATATACTGGACAAATTCACATACTAACCACATGTTATTCATTCATAGTAATAACATCAAAATTAGCTTACATGGTCTAATAAACAATTTAATTCCAATGGCTCACACACAATTATATTTTATACAATTCAAACATCATGTTAACACATTAATTCATATGCATTAACACCAAGTTGCATTCCAAGCCATTCACTTGGGTAATATCATGCAAATAACACATGGACAACCTGCATCGCTTAAAAATTAAAAACAAATTTTGGCTCGCTTTGAGTCCAAAATGGGTCCCGTGAATTTCCTGAAGATAAACTTAATTTTGGATCGACCAACGGCCTTTACACCATACCTCATCCAAATCTCATTAACAAGACTTAAAACAAGGATTTAATCAAGTAGGAGAAAACCCCTACCTTCCTGAAAGTTTGTCGAAACTCCCCGGGAAATTGATGCCCACGCCGTAGCCCTGGTCGTGGGAGCAACTTTGCTTCTTTCGGGTCGCCGGAAACAGCCATCCGATCGTCAGGAAATCTGGTATAAGTCGACACTCTCTCTAAAAATCTGTATTTTTTTCTTTTCCTCTTCTTCTCCAACCGGCTGGGAGAATTGGTCAAGTGGGAGAGTACTCCCTTGCCATGTCGCCTCTACAATTGGCTGATAGATTTCATCCTATTTATCCATCTACTTGATTTCCATCCATCAGGATGCCACATTGTCCATAAAATCCCATACTTGAGTTCAAGTTGACACTCTGCATTGACACATGGCACCTTCGATCCACTCAAACGCACAAGTGGTCCCGCACTACCCTTGCTGGTCAAAAACGTGAAAATTTCAAATCGACCGAAATTCGACGCTAGCCTGGGGATTCGCGGCACGATTCCAATGGTGAAGTCCGCTTTCATCATCCAAGATCTAGGCCCTAATTTTCGACCAAAATTACCATTTTTACCCTTCGTAAAATTAGATTTTCTCAGGTTTTCCATATATCAAACCATTCCATACGTAAATCGTAACTTATATTGAATATTTCATGTCATGCATGAGATGAGACTCCTCATGCTCATAACCCGAGTCATGACCGACTACCTCACATATGCAATTCAAAGTGTGAAAACCAGTCATTGGTCACATATGCAATTCAAAGTGTGAAAAACCGGGCTATCAGAGCCTAAACCAATGACTCAACCTTATCGAAAACCTCTAATATTCATTTAAATTTCCAAATCTCATGTGTTTTGCATGGGTAGCGAATTTTTTAATCACCGAGTTTCACACGCCTTCCGACACTTTCGCGAACTTTCATCGCTGGATACATATGTCTAACCAAGAATAAATTTTGGGTGTTTCACCCTAGGGAGGGGGATCTACCCCATCTTGCTTCACCCAACACACGTGATTTATTATAATTATAGTTTTCCTGTTATACAACCATGAATCACGATTTTTTTTTTACATTGTCCCATTTTCGAGTTTACCACACGTTCACCAAGAATGGTGAATAACCATTACCAAGCACACACACCCGACTCAATGCGATGTCCCCGTACATATGAAATGCAGATATTCCATTTCATGCTACGTCATGTTACATGCATAATGAGAGCTACATGCAACACACAAACATGGATACTCATATTTTCTACATATAATTCATATCCAAGCATTACAGCGATCTTTTCACATTGTCAACATGTGATTATTACCCAAAAAAAGTGTTATTCCACACTCGCTATCAAGGGTTTTGAGCACTTTTGCTTACACGGTCAATTAACCCCGCTGACATAAGCGACCCAATTATACTACTTCATCATATTTTATGGCACGGTAGGTTTTCATGTTATCATGTCAGCACGTTAGCTCAATCATGAAGAATTAAGTTGAACTTAGAGTCACAGATCGTAAACCGGAATAAAAGAATGCGGCACGAAGATTTCACCTTGAAATTTCGCAAATTAAGAACCACCACAATTTCGTATACGCGAATTCTTCTGCTATTCGGCTGACTTTTCGACTCCAAATTTTGTTCTTCCCCAAATCACCCCCCATGTAATGCTGGACTAATTCACCTTTTACCTTGTTGTTAGGTAGTATAAGTCCCAATCACCAGAAGGACCCTTGATCATTATTAAACTTTGTGAGTGCCTCAACGCCTCCCGCCTTTTCATTTTCTCTCATTTTCTTTTCCATCTTTCTCACTAGCCAAACAACCTCTCGAGGATGACAACCTCGTAGGATGAGTATAGAACCCCTTCATCTTTGAAGATTAAGACTGATAAAGGTTGATTTACAAGCTTCGAGGGGTTTCATATACAGTATTCACTGCTATTAATGCCTTATTAAACTCTGTGTTAGATCCTTTCGAGTCACCTTGAATGACTCTGTATTTGATAATCTTTTTCAGGTCTGATGCTTATTACCAGATCCACTCGAGATTCATTAGTTACCATCTATTAGTCATTGGCAGTGAGTCTGGGGAGACTTGTTTTCCACTGTCAATCACTAATGCTCGCAAACATTTTCAAAGGATGGGCTTATTTGTAGTCACTTTCATAGCTAAATGAAGAACCGGTTCGAGAGATGACTATAGGTCATCCTCCCCAACGCGAGAAAAAGACCCAAGAAACCCTCATTTCGTCTGGGGGAGCCTAAGCCCGTTGACCTCAACACTTCAAGGAATTCTCTTTTACATTTTAACTTATTTTATTTTCAGTTTTCAATGATTACAACCCACTGTTTTTATCAAATCCCAACATCCAAATATTAATCACTAGTGTTAAACTCAGTATTAGCCATTTCCACGAAGAAAACCCATCCCTGTGGACAATCCTAGAGCCACTATACTGCAGTAGCAATGCTAGAGCAGTAGGAGGTATTAGGTATAAATTTTGTTGATTCAGGATACCCTACGGCATATAACGAATCAGCATGTTATTCAATCAAGCAACAACACACAAAATGACCCACCCGACTCATAAAATGTGGCACTCTCACCCTTCACTCGCTATGAACCATTTTTGATTTCATTCATCACTGAATCACTGTGATACCAAAACACACAACAAAACCCGAAGACATCAGTCCCGGGATCAAAACCAAATCTCAACATTGTCCGGGACTATCCGGAACCAGTGCCAAAAATTTCTATTATTCAGTCCCAAAATCTTAGGACCAAATCACACGGCCCTAAAGAAAACCTATGCCATTAAATGACTCAGTTAGTGAACAATCCAAAGAGAAAATTTCTACCTCGAGCTTGACGAAACTCCCGCACTCGTACCCACGTAGCCCCTCGCAAGGTGGATCGACTTTACGCCCGACGAAAAATCACGACCGATTGCAGATCTTATAGAGAAGCGGAAACCCCTTTTTCCCCTTTCTCTCTCTCTCTCCCTTCTTCTTTCTTTCTTTTCTTCCCTTTTTTTTTTCTTATCCACCCAAACTCCTTTTTGTTTGCTCCTCATCATTTCCTTTTCATTTTCCATTTTCTCTTTTCTTTCATTTTCTCTTTTCTCTCCCCTTTTTGCTTCTCTTACCCATATTGATCAAAAAGTGGGGAAACTTCCCCCCACTTTCCTTCTTAGCCACTTGTCATCTCCACAAATTTTCTTAATTTTCTTGATTTTTTTTCCTTTTATTTCCCTCTGTTGACATGTGGATCAATGTGAGCCATTCACGCAAGTGCACCACATAGCTCAAGCCATGTGTCACTCCCCTAGGGTGCCACGTGGCATCCACATGCTCATGCCATGTGTCACCCGACACCTGGTGTCTCGAAAAATGTGAAATTTCGACTATCTCGGAATCCGACGAGGTAACTAGTTTTTGCGAGACGAATTCAATGGTAAATTTCGTTTCGTCATTCGAGATCTAGAAAATTTTCGGTTTCCAACCGAAATTACCGTTTTACCCTTGTTCTGAAAAATTGAATTTTTCCCGGGTTTTACAACTTATATTTCCATCAAATGATATCAATTGTTTTTTCTTTTCCTATTTTAAAGTCAGATATATTGTGAAAAATAAAAATATTTATTTCTCTAAGACACTATATATATATATATATATATATATATGCTATCAATTGAGTTGGTATATATGTGAATTTCAAACTATTTCTAAAAATTATAAGATTTAAAGGACTAAAGTGTTAAGATTTAAATTTCACTTTTCTAGTAAAAAATTAGGAAAAATATAGTTATGTGCAACAAAAACACTGTAAAAGTCATCCATGCAACATAGATTTTGTTTATAACTTTTTTTATATTAATAATATTTAACTTTAAGTTTACTACAATTTAACATTAATTGAATCAAAATTTGAGTTTCAAGTTAATTTTGAAGATCAATGATCTTTTATTTGAAGTGCTTTATTTAGATCTAGATTCTTAACACATTTTAAAGAAGTTAATAAAAATAAAATATGTATACTCAGAGAAAATCAAATTTGATAATTTTTGCTATGGATTAGGAAAAATGAAAGAAGAAAGAGATTATGTTTCCTTCATTTAGATTTTCTTAATTTTCAAATTATTATTATTATCATCATCATCACCATTTATGATTTCCTTTTGTTTCCAAAACAACTAAAAACAATTTTTAGTTATTCTCTCAAAGTTGTTCTCCGTTTAACTTTATTTTAAAAAAATTGGAGAGAAAAGACCAAATAATGTTATGAAATTCTAAATTATACAACCCAACCAACACATGATTCAATACTATTTTTATTTTTGTATGTTGAATGTTCGAAAGTCCTTCACTATATATATATATATATATATATATATATATATAAGGAGTCAAACGTCTTCTCCCAGCTTTGCTTGTTTTTAGAACATAAAATTTAATAAAAATGATAGACCCAATGCACTTCAGATTTATCTTGTTTTTCACCCCTATTAAAATGAAATGATCAAGGTGAGTTTAGGGCTAATCACATACAAATTAAATTAATAAATAAGCTTTTGTTTTTTTCCACATTTGTTTTATCTCCAAGTCAAGGTCTTCATCAAGACTTTAGGTTTCAGGGGCGGAGGTAAGAACTCAAGTCTTTCTAATAAATTTAGAGTTATATAGATAAGCAAAGAAAAGTCATCACTTTAAACCATCTTCTATATATTCTAGTTGAATTGAACTTGTAAGAAAACACAAAACAAGTTTGAGGTAAGGTTGAATTTCACTAATATTGATAAACTATTTTTTGTGTTTTTTTATATAATATTTTGAGTCCCATGTAGATGCTTTCAGTTCTTGCCAATCAAGGCAAGGTTGATCCATGATATGATTACAATCCTTTTTTTATAGTATATATATCTAGTTGTGCTATTAGAATTTTTTTTAAATCATATTAGAATGATATAAATGTGTTGTTTAACTATGCATTCCTCATTTTTTAAAAAATTTCATTTTTATTTTTGTATTGAAAAATTTAATTTAGCCTGCTGAACTAATTATATATATTAAATCTAATTTACATGTGTTCCTTATCGAGGATTGATATTTATATGGAGAGAATTATGGCTCTATTTGAATCTTTTCTCTATTTCATAACAACAAAAATAGCATGTAATAGTCATAGCCACATCGACAACAATGTTCAATTCAATCCAAAGGTCTTATCGACTTCAAAAGTGGTCTCACGGATCCCAAAAATCGACTTTCATCATGGACAGGAAACAATTATTGCTATTGGCATGGGATTGGTTGTGAAAATGGAACGGGATTTGTTGTTTCAATTGATCTTCGTAATCCTTATCTTACTGAGAATGATAATCCTTATCCTCATGAGAATGAGTATGGGAACCAGAGCTATATGAGCTAAGGAGTAATCTACCCTTCATTGATAAAACTCAAGTATTTGAAATATCTAGATTTCAAGTTTAACTCACCAAAGCCAAAGAAATATCTCAATTCTTTAACAGTTGTTAATAAGAGATTCAAACTCATCACTAATTAAAACTCCTTCACTTATAAATCTTCAATCCACACTTCTTCGACTTTTCTTCAAACAGCAATTACCATAATGATTTTATATAATATAATTGATTTATTTACGGTAACATCGAATGGATGATCAGTCTTGTTTCTTTGAAGCATCTATAAAGAATGTTCTAATTCCTTCCATGGTAGGAAGTCAATGGATCGAGGTGCTAAACAAGCTTCCAATTTTAAGAGAGTTACATCTTGATGGTTGTAGCCTCTTTGACTCAATTCCCTCTCCAAGCTTTGTTAATTTGACTTCACTTGCTATAATAGCTATCGGCTCCAACGAATTCAATTCCATGTTTCCTGAATGGCTTTTAAATGTTAGTAGTCTTGCATCAATTGATATAAGTGGGAATGAATTACATGGGAGAATCCCACTTGGTCTTGGTGAGCTACCTAATTTGCAGCACTTAGATCTATCTTCGAATTTTTATCTGGAAGGCAGCATATCTCAATTGTTGAGGAAGAGTTGGAAAGAGATAGAGTTTCTCAATTTGAGTATGAATGATTTACACGGTAAGCTTATGTCATCATTAAAAGTTGATATTTCTTTGTTGATATGTCAATGTATTGTTAAATGTAGTTCATGATTGATATAACTGTTGAATATATACTCATATAATAAATAATTATTATATTTGGTTCCCTTGTTGGAAACAAATTTCTTCTAGTTAAAGAAATATTATTTTGAACTTTAAATTTCTTAGAAGGAAATTTAGTTCATTTTTTATCTAAGAAAAAGTATGTAGTTTAACCATTTTTGCTTATGAAGTATAAATGTTATTTAACAATTTTTGCATAAGATAAATAATTAAAAAAAAAATGTTTGTCTACATGACTATAAAAAATAGTTGTATCTCACTAGCGAATGAAATTTTTTTTCTAAAAAAAATCCTTTTACTTCCTTTTTTACTTTAATTGTACATTTATTATATAAATTATTCTTTTGAGCGTTTTCAATTCTACAATAATATTTTGACATGTTATCATTTTTTGACCCACTTTGTGTTTGAAGGTAATAGTTTGAGTAGGCACTAAGTTGAAATTGATATGATGGTTGAATTGATATATGATGTTTTTTTTTTCACTTAAGCTTTTATATTTTATTTTATTTATTTATTAATTGTTTTCCATTTATTATTCTCATGTTCTACTCTTTCTTGCTATTCTCGTTAAAATTTTAATCCTCAATTATTATATGTTAATTTTAAATGTATCATTTTCCTATAAAATTTAAATAATTATAGTATACTACTATTCACTATTTTTGAAAAGCTTGTAACTGAAAGTTAAAATTGAAATTGGATTAAAACTTAGAAACTACTCCTTATATCACCAAAAATATTTGAATTCCTATTTTTCATGTGTATTAAGAATTCTCACCAAGTACCTTTCAATCATTTGTGCATATTTTCAAAAAAAAATTTCACTCATTAATTCATCTATTAGGTCATATGATTGTAATTTGACTTCAAGGTATAATATTCCATGATCACTTCACTTTAGTGTTTTTGTTTTAAAATATTATACTATGTTGAATTCATACTTCTCTTTTGCTTTATTATTTAATGGTGCTCTCTATTAGTGTAAATGTGACGCCCCAAAATCCAGGGTTCCCGTTGACTGAAGATCCGGGGTTCGTTGACAAATCACAACCTCGCGTGAAAAACTGTGGATATCTGTAAAGTAATCTAATACCACACTATTATGTCCAATTTATCTAGATCCATATTTCTCACAAAAATCGACGTAGTCCCTGGTCTCGAGGAGCTCTACCCACATACAATCTGCATAATAATATATCCACGACTCCATCCAAAGGTCTCAATGTAAGTAGCATGACCACACGGGCCCATTTGTCCATATCCACAATAAACAACTGTATCACAATAGTCCATAAGAGTTTATTACAACACTCTTATATAGAACATATATTAAAACTAACTTGTTCTAATATAGTCTACAAAAATATTATCAAAGCCACATCCTAGCTTCCTTCAAAATCACGGCCTCGAATGAGCGTGGTCCTCCGATGTACTACCTGCACCTCGGGAAGGTCCCATGACGGTATAATGCCCAAGAGAATAATTCCTACGCGCCATTTCCCACCTAAACAAGCACACGCGAACGCCATTTCACACATTCAAGTAAAACACACATTCCTACTCAAATGTTTACATGCCATGGATGAGAATGTGATTCACCTTGTCCCATGTCTCGAGTCCTCACCGACTCCCTCACACATGCACATGCCAAGTGTGAAAACTGTCATTTATGTTCCATCAATGACCATTTTTCCAAAAAAAAAGTTTTTTTGTTTTTATAAATCAAAACCCATTGGATAAACCTCCAATGTTCATTTATTTAGTAAAATCCCGGTGTTTATGCATTTGTGGGCCATGGATTTCCGGGCTTTCATCGCCGGTGATCATGTCTAACCACAACTACCGGGTTTTTCACCCGAGGGGGTATCTATCCCTTCTTGCTATACCTAACACACGTATTTTTCATTTCCTTTTTATTTTATGCAACCGTGAGACTCATTTTGGACGTTGTCCTATTTTTCCGAGCCCACCATCGAACATTAAACACAGTGTCGATCTACCATATACTCACGACATACCATCGAACACCAAACATAATGTCGATCTCTACCATGCACTCACACCCATGTCATGTGATGTCCCGTGTATAAATGCAATGCAATGTCATTGCATGTATCTCATGCTACATGCACAATGAATACCACATGGACAACATAGTCAACACCACTTACCAGTGTCATGGACAATCACATCACCTGCATATGACTTCCATAAATCATTTCATGCAAACATATATCAACATTCACATTCAACATGTCATTCTATGATCAAGCAATGACACACACAAGAAAGTCATGTAATGGTCATTGCACATAACAATTCATCATACGTCAAAATGTTGGAGTACACATGTTAACATATAAACAGGTCACTACATTATCAAGTAGTGGCACACTCACAATCGAGCCATGTCATGGCCATTTGCACATATAAACTCATCACATGTAAACATGTTAGAGCACACACATTGACACCCAAACACGTCACTCTTAATCAAGCAATGACACTTGATCCTCAAGAGCAGTTGTGGCTAAGAAATGCCCACAAAACATTCCACACAACAAGCCATCATAGACCACAGAATAGTTCCGAACTTAGTTCAGAAACTAGTCACCTAACAGTCCCAAAATCTAGACACAAACCATTAAACAGCTTAAGATGTAGCAGTCTCGGAAAATGGACCATAACTTTATTTATAGAGGTCCGATTTACGTGATTCAAAAGCCTAACATCAATTTCTCAAATAGAGATACAAGTTCCTTGAAGGATAATAGTCAAAATTCTCACTTTTTCCCATCCAAAAATCACTCCCAAAAATATGGACAGTAGGTTCGGCCAAAACAGGGCAAAATGCTTCTGTATGGGCCCCGGAAAACCGACCATAACTCGGGGTTATAGATCCACTGGGTGATTCAAAAGCCTAACATCAAGTTCATTGATGCAGCTACAATTTCTATGAAGGAAACTAGTCCAATATCCCCATTTGTCCTGACTGAAAATCAGTCCCAAACTTAAGGCAAAGTGGAGGGTCATTTTCACATCACATGTCCATACAATAGAACACTTGGGGCAACAATTAATTTTCAGTAAATATTTGAGCACCAAATGCAATCCACAGGCATATGGTCAGATTTTAGACTCAAAGGACTTTCTATAGAGTCAAAGAATGTGCGGACAAGAAATATATGACCGTCCAAAGTTGGAGGCTTAAAGGGGTGCAGGGCTTAGCAATTGCGTGCCAGAGAGCTCCTTAGCAACTCCAGTACGATCCATTTTGACTCGAAACCAACCCGGAATAGCCCTTTTCCACCAGCCACAATATCCTCCCAATTGAGGCCACAAAACATGCCATAAACATGGCATAAAACCATCCCACAACCAATCCCAAAATCAACCCAAAAGTAGGAATAAAACCAAAGTAGGAAGAATCCCTACCTCTTGTAGCGTAGGAAACACTGTTAGGAAAACTCGAAACACTTCCTAACCCGCATCTTTGATTTCCTCCAAATATCCTCTTTTGGATCTTCGGTGAAATCTCTCCTTTTTTGGTACCTATGTGTAGCCCTCATCGAGACGAATAACTTTAACTCTGTGCTCGACGACTTTCGACCGACAAAACCCGAGAAATCGCTGAAGGATTCTTTCCCCCCTCTCTCTCTAACGTTTTCAACAATCTGATTTTTGGGAGACATTTCTCCCAAATCAGATTTTTTCCCCTTTTTATACTTTGGACATGTGGTCACTGCTCGCGCCACGTGTCCCCTTGCCTGCCCTGCTTTTGCCCCAAACACCATTTCATCTCTGCCTCAGTTCAAATTATCTTACATGAACTTTCTTTAAATTATTTTACAACTTCCAAGATTTTCTTCAAAAATCTCGTTTTTGGGGTCCACTAGACACCCGTCACCCCGAAAAAACATGAAAATCTTACTGTCTTTGAATTCAACAAATTCGCTTGGGTAACTAGATTTCTCACACACCTAATCCAATACAGGTCCATTCATCATCCAGGATCTAGAAAATTTCTAGGTTTTCAACTTTTACTATTATTGCAATTTATCGTTTTTCCATTTTTCAAAAAAATTTGATTTTTCTCAGTACCACCTCGATACATCCCTTCACCGAGACCCAGTCATTCATATTTACGTTGAAAATATGAGAATAATTCACTTAAATACAGTCCGTAAGGGTTCGATCATGACCCTCTTACCATTATTACATACCCGACTATATCGACAATAGTCTAAAAGAATTTAATTACAATTCTTTTATACAAAGCCACGTACTAGAACTAGTTTGTTCCAAGTGCTTTTTACAAAGGGATTTATCAAGGCCAAATGTCGGCCTTCTTCACAATCAAGGCCTCGTTTGAGCGTCGTCCACCGGTGTCGACCTTACACCTGAAAGGTTTATCACATAAAGGGTGAGTCACGCCTAGTAGAGAATACCTCCTACAAGGGCTATCCCCCACCTAAGTGCACATGCAAATGTCCACCAAACATTTCATTTGTCCAACAAGAATGCCCAATTTATATGAACCTGCTATACGTTAATGAGATGCACTACACAAAATCATGCTCTAGTCCCCATCACTCCCACACAACACCCAAGCTCCATGTGTGAAAAACCATCATTCTAGATTTACATCCAATGATCATTTTCAAAACAAATTTCATTTGTTTATAAACCAAAAGCTTTTTGGATGATACATCACAATGGTCATTTTATATTCAAAATCCATTTTTTATATTCAAGATCATGCGCCTTTGTGTGGATAGCGGATTTTTGGTGTCGCACCGTAGGCTCCACAAACCTAGACACTTTTACAGCCTTTCACCGTTAGGGACTATGTCTAACCAAAATTGGCGGGTCTTTCACCCGACGGGGGGATCTATCCCAACTTGCTGATACCCGACACATATTTTCTTTACCATTTCAATCAATTGTGCGACTCTGTTGGACGTTGTCCCATTTAATCAATTCCACCCAGTCAAACACCAAACGCAATGTCGATTTACCAACCATGCACTCACACCCAATACAATGTCCTCGTGCATATGCAATGTATGCGCCATTGCCTATTTGTACCATGCACATATACGATGAATGCTATATGGACAATTTTATCAAACATGCATATCACCAATGCATCTCGGGCAATTATATCAAACATGCATATGATTTCCCTACATTAATTCATTCATGTCAATATATCACACAAGCATATATCAACATCATAGACAAATCATTACTTAGTCAAGTAATGAAGCACTTTATCATCTAGGCTAAATTACGACATAACATGTCCACAAAATAGGCTACAACATGCCATGTAGTGGCCATGTCTACACATACAATTCATCACATGTCAATATATTAATACACATATTAACATTTCATCAAACAAGCATGTCATGCCATGCAATTAGTACACTTGATGTTTTGATCAAAATTTCAGCAACGATGTGAGCACCAAATGCCAATCACTGGCATATGGCTAGATTTTAGACTCAAAGAGCTTTTCATAGAGTCCAAGAACGTGCGAATCAGAGTACGGACAAGAAAGATATGGTCATCCGAAGTTGGAGTACACTAGGAGTCACACTATTGTGCCAACTAATCGACATGCCCCGAGGTTTAGGAGCATTCGGGCAACTCCCGTGAAATGCAATTTTACAACCCACCCGCTCCAGGCGTGCTCTTAAACCAACTATAAACCCGTCCTATGCCATTAACATGGCACAACACGGTTCCAAAATCAGGCCAAAACAATAGCCCAAAGGCTAGAAATAAACCAATGCAGGATGAATCCCTACCTCTTAAAGTGTAGCCCCTCGTCGAATCTCCAGACTTTACTCCTTGGTCTAACAAGTTCCGACTGTCGGAACTCCAATGAACTGAGGAAGAAACCGCTGGCCTCATTCCTCCTTCTCTCTTTCTTTTCCTTTTCCTTTCTTTTCTTTCTTTATTTTCTCCTTTCCATTTCTCTCATTTCCTCCCTTTCCTCTTTTCCTTTCCTACTCCCCCTCCTTCTTCTATGAACACAACACATCCTATTATGCCTGCTCCAATATTCCATGCAAGTTAACACATGGTTTGCCATGTGTCACACACATGGCTTGCCATGTGTCTTGGAAATACATGCATTGAGACACATGGCTTTCAATGTGTCACTCGACACCCGATGCTCCTAAAACGTGAGGGCTCCCGATCATTCATCTAAACTAAATTTGCTCGGGCAATTAATACTTTCGCGAGACGAACCCAATGGTGAGGTCCGTTTCATCATCCGAGATCTAGAAAATTTTAAGGTTTTCAACCTGTACGTATCGACAAATCACTATTTTGCCCTTTTTTTTTTTTTAGAAATTTTCAATTTTTTTTCCCGGGTTTTACATTCTTCCCCCTTTATAAGAATTTCGTCCCAAAATTCACACACACATATACGTACTATCACATGTATATGCAACAGTCATTTTCATTATCAAATGACTAAAGAACGTATTCCTCTTCCTCGGTCATGAAGGATAGCAGTACTTATCGTCCTCGCGTTCCTATGCTGTTTTTCTTCCATTCCAAGGTAATCGCCACAACACCTTCACTAAATTTTTACAATTCAAGGTCGAAACCCGATCCCAAATGCACTGGGTGATACGTGTCGGTCCCTCCTCAAAGGTTCCATCCGCATCAACAACAAACTCGCCCCAATTCACTACATGAGTCGGATCTTGAGTGTACTTTCGGAGCATGGAGATATGGAATACCATATGAACATTTGATAAGCTCGGCGGTAATGCCAACCAGTAAACGATTGTACCCACCCTCTCAAGTACCTTGAAGGGTCCAATATACCTCGGCGGCAGCTTTCCCCGCTTGCCAAATCTGACCACTCCTCTCTTAGGCATCACCTTCAAGAAGACGTGATCTCCCGCCTCAAACTCTAGAGCCCGCCATCGTCTGTGACATAGCTCTTCTACTGGCCCTGAGCCGTGAGAAGACACTTTTGTATCAAGTCCACCTTCTCACAGGTGTCCCCCACCAAATCCGAACCCGTAGAGAGTTTCTCTTCTACCTTCGTCCAATAGACCGGAGATCGACATGGCCTCCCATATAATGTCTTATAGGGTGCCATCTGTATACTCGCCTGGTAACTGTTGTTGTAGGCGAACTCCACTAAGGGTAAATGCTCTTCCCAACTACCCTTAAGATCCAGGATGCATGCGCATAACATGTCCTCTAATGTTTGGATGGTCCTCTCTGATTGACCATCCATCTGGGGATGAAAAGCACTGCCATCACCACCGTGTTCGACGGTCATTGAAACTCTCCTAAAAACGAAGTTGTAAAAAACCTAAATCCTTGGCCCGCTATGATAGAGACTGGTACTCCATGTAACTGGATGATCTCTCTCGTGATATGTAATTTACGTAGCCCAGAGCGGCACATCCGCATAGCTAGAAAGTGTGCTTCACTGGGAGTCGGGTCTCACGACACCACACCACATCGCGTGCTCCCCGCGATGTCCGTAAGTGCGAGTCACAAAATCCATCGTGATATGCTCCCACTCCGCTACCTCTAACGTGCCAGAGAAATTCGCGGCCTCTCGGTGTTTAGCCTTTACTCCGCTTATTACTGAGACACCTACTTTAACAAAGTCTCTAACTGGTTGTTCCATTCCACTCCAGTAATACTTGCAACGGAGATCATGATACATCTTCGTGCCACTTGGGTGTACAGCAAAGCGATAGCAATGGGAACTCCCCGAGACCTCCCTCAAATCCAACCTGGGAACCACATCCTACCTCAGATCAAGACCACCATCCGTATGTACGGTCCACCACACTGCAGACCGACCATACCCGGTCCTTGATGCACGAGATCTCTGTGTCCTGTCCCTAGGCCTCAATTACTCTACTCAGTAGGGAAGGCGTAGCCACCAAACTCCGCAAAGTCCCCTAAGCCTGATCGTACCGCTGTCCGAACTATCCCACAGTCTCAATCATCTGCCACTCTCGGGAAGCTTTAATAGCCAAGAAGCCCTCTGCGGACGCCCGGGTCGGTGCATCAGCCACCACATTTGCCTTACCGCGGTAGTGCAAAGTGAAATCGCATTTTTGATTCGCGCTGTCAGGGTGCCTAATCAACAATATTTATAAACCTGGGCTCTCTTCCTACCGCGTAGCAAAGCACAAGATAAGGCTTAAGGGTCGAACACAGGGATGGGTTTTCTTCATGTAAATGATTTTCAGTTGGCTCAAAATGGTGAATTTCAATTTGGATTTTAAGGTTTTTTATAAAAACAGTGGTGGTTGAAATGTTTGTGAACTGAAAATAAAATAAGTAAAATATGAAAAAGAACTCCTTGAAGCATCGAGCCATCGGGTCGAGGTCCTGTATAATGAAATGTTTCTCGTCCTTTCTTATGCGAGAGATGACCATAGTCATTTCGAACCGGATTCTCTTCATTTAACGATCAAAACTGTGGAACCCCTGGTTATCTTCTTCTGAAAATACATTGAATGAGATGGTATCAGCCCCACTCGTGAGAACACACCTCCTAAACCTACCCTACAATAACTAATAGGAGACAACTAACTGGATATCAGTGGATCTAGTGATAAGTATCCATTAAACCCAAAAAGCTTGCAAAATACAGGTTAGTCAAGGCATGTTTAGAAGATTTAAACATAGAACGAGAGATAGGAACCTAAATGCCAATAACTGCTTACGTTAAAAACAAGAAATAATACTTACCTCAAAACCGTTGTTCAATAAATGCCTCCTTCAAGGATGGAGGGGGTTTAGCCAACCATCCCTTAAGTTGTCATCCTCAAGGGGTGTTTGGCAAGCGAGAAAATGCAAGAAAAGGAAAGAAAATGAAAGAAAAGGGAAGCAAGAGGGAAAACTTACTGCTGCTCTGCATTTCCACCAAAAGTCCACCTTAAAAAATCGATCCTGTCTCTCCAATGTTTGAGCTTATATAGAGCTCCAAATAAGGTAAAATACCAACATACCCTTAAAAAGGCATTATACAAGGAGGGCAAAAAGGGAAGAAAACCATAAGAGTCAAAAAGCAAAAAGGGGCAGCAGGAAGGAACAATGGCTGGAGGACGACGCGGGCAAGCAGAAAAGACTTCAACGCCCATTTTTCTTCACTTTTTGCTCTTCTTTCCTATCTCGCAACGATGAGTTCAACTCTGCTCTTCGTGTTTGAATTGACTCGAGTTAATTTTGGCCTGATTATCTTGCAAAACTACAAAATTAGCCACAAAATTATTATAGAATAATAGGACCTTAATGCATCGGGTTAATTAAATGATTAGTACACAAAAAATGCTCAAAACCTTAAATAAATAGGATTCAAAATAGCACTGAAAGCACTAATCACACCCTCTTAACCCACACATTGCTAGTCCCTTAGCAATGAAAGAAAGAAAGAAAGAGAAAGCATACAAAACGATAACAAAATGATGTTCACAAAAATGGTGTTTCAAAAAGGTTGTGAATGAGTAATGCCTAACCCTCGATGAGAATCACTGAAACCCTTGCCCAATAACTATCTAGAGAGAATGAATGCCATACAAAATTGAGTATCAAAAGAGCCTCCTTCTCAATGACTCAACCAGGAACTTTCACCAAAATCTAAGTGTTTGTTTGATCAGTCCTCAACAATAAACTGCCAAACTGCACTCTCCCCCCCAACCAAGCTACTGCCACAACCTAGCATGCTAACCGACCCAAATAGATCAGGACCCACTCTTATTCCACAACTCTTTTTGTGTTATAGGGTGCAATGTCGAGAATCTGACTCTCACCAAAGTCTATGTAACGGGATCTACCGATGACTCCCAACCAATTAAGGCTTAGGGCACCAAGTCATAAGGATCTTTTGACCACTAACTCTTCAGGTCTCTCCCAACTTATAACTACCTCAACCTTCTCCGGGTCCATTGAGACACCAGAAGTCGATAACACATGACCTAAGAATCTTACCTCAGTAAGCCAAAATTCACATCGGGTCGACTCACACAACCGATGGTTTCTAAAGCATGGAGAACAATCAAATGATCCTCATGCCCTCCTCAACTCGAGTAGACCAAAGATCGGGCCGGGCCAACAAAGACTACCACAAACTGATCTAGATAGGGTTGGAATACCCTATACATGAGATCCATGAATGCTGCAAGAGCATTCATCAATCCCAAAGGCATCACTATCAACTCGAAATGCCCATACCACGTCTGAAACGTTGTCTGGGATATCTGCCTCCCTAACCCTCAACTAATGGTAGCCGGTGAGGAGATCTATCTTGGAATACACTCGCGCCCCTCTCAAATGATCAAAAAAATCGTTATTCCCAAGAAAGGGCAAATTCTATTCTTGATAGTAACCCCGTTCAACCGCTGATAATCTATGCAAAGCCGAAGGGTCTTATCCTTCTTCTTAGCAAACAAAACCGGAGAGCCCCAAGATGAAGTGCTCGGTCTAATAAATCCTATGTCCAATAAGTCTGGTAGTTGGACCTTAAGTTCCCACAACTCAACAGGAGCCATTCTATGCAGAGTCATAGAAATAGGCGTCGTACCAAGGTGTAACTCAATCGTGAAGTCTACATCCCTATATGGAGGTAATCCCTTGGTGAGCTCATTCAAAAACGTCCCAGGCCACATAAATCACCCGAGCATCTAAATCCGGCCTCACCGCCCAAGGTAGCAGGTTTGCTGCCCACCTCTGCCAACCGGCCTCATGTGCTAATCTAGAGTCGTACATGGCTCGTGTAAAGGCCATGCTTATCCTTGAAACGCAATACTGCATCGCCCAGCTGTGTAGGTCGTAACCCTCATAATGATCATAATCGCAACGACTTTTATGTGTCAGAACTACCCATCCCAAGGATGGATGACAACCCAATATGTCCATGACCCTCAAGTCCACATTGAATAGAATCCCTGAGATCTCTAGCTCACAATCCCAACATATCTAATCAACCTCACCTTGGGCTTCCTGGGGTGAACTCACATGCAACGACTATTCCAAGGTTTCAACCTCTAAGCCTAAATATTTCACACATGATGTAGCAACGAATGAATGAGATGCACCAGAATCAAACAATACTCTTACCCATAAGTGAAAGAGTTGAAAAGTACTCTAAATAACCGACTGATCTACAAGCCCGGGCCCCGTGTAATGGCATGTACACACCCCTGGGGTCTCTCAAGCGGCCCCAAGCCCTATCTCGACCTTGACCCATGCCTTGGCCTATGTGGCCCGCTCACAAATAGTAGGTAAGCCAGGCAAAGACCCTAGGACTCGGGATATCGCCTTTCGCCCACAGGGCAGAGGAACAAACTACATATGTGCATGCCCTACTCGATGACTAGAATCGGTGTCCCATAACTCGGGTTCCCGCTCTCGAGGGCAACTCGCCTCAAGTGTCCAGTCAGACACTAGAAAACACACCTCTACCCCTAGCTGGCTAGGAGCCTTAAAGTGCCTCCTATCTTTGGATGACTGATCCTAAATTTTTAGCCCCGTGGCCACACCCCGCTCCAAACCTCGTGGAGAAAAAGGCCTCTGCTTCTTTCCCAAGTTAGAGGAAGAGAGTTGACTCTCCTTCCTTTTATCACTAGCACCCGCATCCTGGATGCTTCGTGCGTCATTCACTTCCCTCTCTATGGCCATAGTTGTCCTAACCATCGAGTCCATATCTTTAGGAGGAGTCCCATAATTTTACCCCGGATGGATAACTTCAAACCATCCTCAAATTTCCTCACTTTGGCCATGTCCGTAGCCACATAATCATCAGCAAAATGCGCTAATTCGGTGAACTTAGCCACATATTCGAGCACCGTCATTGTTCCTTGTTTCAACTCTAAGAACTCCGGAGCTTTTTCATGTCGTGTAGATGCTGAGAAATACTTGCTCATGAAGAGCTCACGGAACTCTTCCCATGTCATTGCCTCCAAGTTCCTCGAGGATTTGGCCCAATCCCACCATATTTGGGATTCACCCTCTAGCTAGAATGTAGCTAGCCTAATTCTCGTGGCATCAGAGGTGACCTCCATAGCCTCCAATATCTTTTCGACTTGTCGGTACCAATGATTAGCCACCATCGGGTCCCCTCCTCCCTTGAAGGTTGGAGGATGGTGCGCCTTGAATCTCTAGAGGTTACTTGACCCTCCCTGGCCTACGGTTACACTAGCATGTGCAACAGTGGCAGCCACAACACTCGCCCGTGCAATAGTAGCAGTCGCAGTACCAATAGCCTCCATGAAGGCTTGTTGGACAAAGGTCGGTGGTGGCTAGTTGTTGCCTCATCCACCGCCTCTACATCCTCTTCCTCGACTTGCCATCTACACATGTCTAGTAGCAAATTGAGATTCATTTTATTTTCTAACTAGTAGTTCATGTGCCAACTACTACTAGACATCAACAACCCGAACCATCCTTTCGTTCTTTTTTCGAACCCCCAAGGTTATGTTTTCTAACCCTAGTGTTCCTCTTTTCCTATATACAATTTACCATGTACATAATTCATGCAACACAAAACAATCAGTCATGTAACACAAAAATGAAACACACAATGTATGCAATGTCTAAACCCATCCCATCAAGCCTTAGGTAATCGTATACCTAAGCTATGACGCCCCAAAATCCGGGGGTCCCGTTGACTAGCCGTCAACTTGCGAAATTTCTACCTTAAGTCATTGTGCACCTAAGTCTTGGTACCGGACCGGTACCATTTACTTGTGGACACCGAGTTACTTGGCACCACCTCGATACGTCCCTTCACCGGTATTCCAATCATTCATATTTTACGCGCTAAAATACTTGCACAATTCACTTAAATACAGCCCGTAAGGGTCCGATCACAACCCTCTTACCATTATTACATACCCTACTATATCGACAATAATCCAAAAGAATTTAATTAAAATTCTTTTATACAAAGCCATGTACTAGAACTAGTTTATTCCAAGTGCTTTTTACAAAAGGATTTATCAAGGCCACATGTCGGCCTTCTTCATAATCACGGCCTTGTTTGAGCACCGTCCACCGGTGTCAACCCTGCACTTGAAAGGGTTGTCCCATAAAGGGTGAGCCACGCCCAGTAGAGAATACCTCCTACAAGGGCTACTCCCCACCCAAAGTGCACATGCAATGTTCACTCAACATTTCACATTTACATTCCAACAAGAACATGTCAATTCTATATGGAATCCTACATACCATGCCATGAAATGATGCGCACTGGTCATGTACCATGCGCGAGTCCTCACCGACTCTCGCAACAACTTTAGCCCATGTGTGAAAACCCGTCATTCTAGATGACATCCAATGATCATTTTCAAAACAAATTTCATTTGTTTATAAACCAAAAGTTTTTTGGATGATACATCACAATGATCATTTTATATTCAAAATCCATTTTATATTCAAAATCATGCGCCTTTGTGTGGGTAGCGATTTTGTGTCTACACAAGAGTTCAAACCTAAACACTTTTACGTCACCGCAGAGACTATACCTTAACTATAATCAAGGGTCTTTCACCCTGGGGATCTATCCCAACTTGCTGATACCCGACACATATTTTCTTTACCATTTCAATCAACCATGCGACTTAGTTGGACGTTATCCCATTTAACCAAGCCCACCCAGTCAAACACCAAACGCAATGTCAATTTACCAACCATGCACTCACACCCATTTAATGCGATGTCCCGATGCATATGCAATGTATGTGTCATTGCCTATTTGTACCAAGTCACATATATGATGAATGTTATATGAACAATTTTATCAAACATGGCGATCACCGACGTGATCCTAGTAAATTATATCAAACATGCATATAATTTCCCTACATTAATTCATTCATGTCAATATATCACACAAGCATATATCAACATCATAGACAAATCATTACTTAGTCAAGTAATGAAGCACTTTATCCTCTAGGATAAATTATGACATAACATGTCCACAAAATAGCTTACAACATGCCATGTAGTGGCCATGTCTACACATTCAATTCATCACATGTCAATATCTTAATACACGTATTAACATTTCATCAAATAAGCATGTCATGCCATGCAATTAGTACACTTGATGTTATGATCAAAATTTCAGCAATGATGTGAGCACCAAATTCCAATCACTGGCATATGGCTAGATTCTAGACTCAAAGAGTCAGAGTCCAAGAACGTAAGTAACCGAGTTCTGGACAAGAAAGATATGGTGTCCGAAGTTGGAGTACATCAGGAGCCACATTATTATGCCAATCCACGCAATAGTGTGCCTGAGGATTGTAGGAGTATTTCGGCACCTCCCGCAAATGCACGCCAACCCAAATCGATCAAGAAGC
The DNA here is from genome assembly GCA_016808115.1 of Tetrastigma voinierianum. Taxonomy (NCBI): domain Eukaryota; kingdom Viridiplantae; phylum Streptophyta; class Magnoliopsida; order Vitales; family Vitaceae; genus Tetrastigma; species Tetrastigma voinierianum. The sequence goes on from JAEQBH010004452.1 coordinate 163,726, forward strand.
TGTACCTTTAAACCGACTATAAACCCATCCCATGCCATTAACATGGCAGAACACGGTTCCAAAATCAGTCCAAAACAATAGCCTAAAGGTTAGAAATAAACCAAAGTAGAAAGAATCCCTACCTCTTGAAGCGTAGCCCCTCGTTAATCCTCCGACTTACTCCTGGTCCAACGAAAGCCCGACCATCTGAACGCCAATGAACTCGAGGGAAGAAATTGTCGGCCTCCTTCCTCTTTCTCTTTTCTTTTTCCTTTTCCTTATTTTCTTTCTTTTCTCATTTCTTTCTTCTTTTCCTTTCTCTTTCCTCCTTTTTTTCTCTTTCTCGTCACCCTCCTTCTACGAACACAACACATCCTATTTATACCTAAGTTCACATTCCATGCAAGTTGACACATGGTTTGCCATGTGTCACACATGGTTTGCTATGTCTTGTAAAGACATGATTGTGACACTTGGTTTGCCATGTGTCACCCGACACCCGATGCCTCCTCGAAAACATGAAATTCAATTATCTCTAATTCAACGAATTTTTCGCAACTAAATTTTGTGAGACGAACTAAATGTGAGGGCTTCGTTTCTGGTCATCCGTGATCTAGAAATCCCAGGCTTTCAACCTCAGACGCACGACAAATCACTATTTTGCTCCCTTTTTTTTCATAAATTTTCAATTTTTTTCCTGGGTTTTACAATAAAATTTAGAGAACAATAATTTTGCCACAAATTTCTTGTATTTTGTAAATATATAGAAAAATCACTTAAAACTAAAATAATTGTTTAGCTAAATAATTATTTTTCATTGCTAAAATGAAAATACATATTTTGGATAATTTGCAATTTTCTTTCTCAATAATTTTTATTTCTTAATTTTGTATCTTTGTCATTGAACTATTGCTTTGTTCAAAATATTTTAGTTTATTATCTTAAGAAACAATTAGCATGAATGATTAATTCTAGTACTCCTACAATATTGAAATAAACTAATTTTATTTATAGCTACCAGAAAAGACAAAAAAGTGACATTCTTATTATTTTGTTCATTAATGAAAATAATACAATTTTTTTCTTTTTTAAACTGATTGTTTAATACATTTATTTCCTTATTTACTATTTTTATCATTTGTTTATTGCATAATTTTTAATTAGTAAATATTTTTATTCTATCTCACATGTGTTCAATTCCAAGCTCCATTGGAAACTTTGCACCACAATATTTGATTTGAGTTATAATAAATCCTGAATGGAAGTTTACCCGAGATTATCAATGGTACTAAACTTCAATTCCAAAAGTCTTCGCCTAATTTGAGGGAGTTAGACTTGTCTCGATAATCAATTGATGTACTTCCAAATTGGTTGGGTGAGCTTACAAATCTTAGGAGAATCGAATTATCTGGCAACAAACTTGAAGGTCCCATCCCTACTTCTTTCTGTACATTGCAGCGCATGGAGTCTTTGTTTTTTGGAAGGAATGAGCTGAATGAAAGTCTCCCAAATTGCAATGGACAGCTTTCTCAACTCAAAGTCTTGAGTGTTTATTCCAATCAATTGAGTTGTATTCCAAATTGGTTTTGGAATATTTCTTTTAATCTGGAAGTGTTAGATCTTTCTTATAATCAATTACAAGGTTAGTTACTCACTTCATTAAATTTTCTATTGATGGTATACTTTTTAACTATTATATTATTATGAATTTTTATGTTTATTTAGACTCCATTAAACAAGCTCTACATTTTTTTTGTTTACTATTTCAATAAGTGTATCTTTAGAAATTAGATGAAAGCCAAAAATCTAGAATATTTAAAAAAAAAGAACATGCACTCCACACACACCTCATATTTGAGTACAAAGGCCTCTAATGTGTGTACTTCTCAAAGCTTGAATGCCCGTAAAACTACAAAAAAGAACTAAGCTCCAAACACGCCCAAAACACCCAAAACTTTGTTTGAATCCCTGCTTGTTCTATTATTTCCTGCTTATATTATAGGTGGCACTCAAATGCTTATTCTTTGATGTTTCCTCGATTGTGTAAAATTTGTAGAACTATAATAATTTCCCATTCATAGTTTCTAGTAGTTTGTAAATAAATAGTAAAATCACTTGAAATTAAAATAATTGTTTAGCTAAATAATTGTTTTCATTGCTAAAATTATAAATCATATTTTGATAATTTGGTATTTTCTTTTCACTCTTGTAATTTTCATTTTTATATTATATCTTCTCTTATTGAACTATTGCTTTGTTCAAAATATTGTAGTTTGTTATTTAAGAAATAATTAGCATGGGTGATTAATCCTAGTACTAGTCTTCCAATATTTAAATAAAATTAATTTATTTTATTGTTATCAGAAGAGAAAAAAAAAATGACCATTCTCACTATTTATGTTTATTAATGCATAAAGAATAATATTTTTTTTCTTTAAACTAATTGTTTGTGAATGCATTTATTTCCATATTTACTATTTTTATCATTTGTTTATTGCATAATTTTTTAATTAGTAAATATTTTTATTCTATCTCGTTAAAGGTTCAATTCCAAGCTCCATTGGAAACTTTTGCAACTTACAATATTCGATTTTGAAGCTATAATAACTTGAATGGAATTTTACCTGAGATTGTCAATGAATCGAAACTTGCAATTCCCAAAGTCCTTCGCTCTAATTTCGAGGAGCTAATCTTGGAGTACAATCAATTGATGGGAAAATTGCCAAATTGGTTGGGTGAGCTTGAAAATCTTAGGTGGTTAGAATTATCTGACAACAAACTTGAAGGTCCAATCCCTACTTCTTTATGCACATTGCAGCACATGGAGTCTTTGTCTCTTGGAGGGAATGAGCTGAATGGAAGTCTCCCAAATTGCATTGGACAACTTTCTCAACTCAAAGTATTGAGTGCTAATTCCAATCAATTGAGTTCTATTCCAAATTGGTTTTGGAATATTTCTTTAACTGAAGTGTTATCTTTTCTTATAATCAATTACAAGGTTAGTTACTCAATTCATTAAATTTTCTATTGATGGTATACTTATGATTTTAGCTTCAACCTCTTTATTCTCATGGTATACCTTTTAAACTATTTTATTAAAATTTAATTATGAATTTTTATGTTTTTTTAGGACTCCATTAAACAAGCTCTTACATTTTTGTGGTAAATTTTACTATTACTATTAGCGTGTCTTTATAAATAAAATATATGAATTGTCATTTGTAAATTAATTAATTAGATTAGATTAGAATAGATGTTCAATGATAAAACTAAAGTCTCTAAATTATTTAGATTTAAATGAAAATTGATTTCTTATTTTCATGCAAAAACTATCACCAAATTCAAAAATACTTTGGCTTATTATTAAAATAGTTAACATCACTTATTAATCCTCTCTAATCTTAAAACATTATCAAAATAGATTATTATATTTATTGTTATACATCAAAATGAAAATTATCACTGAGACCATTTTTATTCACTCTAATACATGAAAGAATAATCATTTTTTCTTATTTTTAATTCCTTAAATCAATTCTTCAAAGTATCTATTTGTTATGTTACTTACTATTTTTATTCTTAATTCATTACATAATTTTTAATTATGAAATATTATTTTACTCTTGGATCATTACAAAGTTCAATTCCAAATCTCATTGGAAACCTTTCCAACTTATATCATCTAAATATCGGAAACAATCGCTGATGAACTCGAGAACAACATTTTGGGTGCCTGGCACCTCGACTTATACATGGATTCCAACTCTTCCGTTTGGACGGCTCCACTACACTCCCTTCAGTGAGAGAGAACTTTCTATGGGCTCATGCCACATAGGTCCTTCATTTCCTGCTTGGCTTCAATCTCAGAAGAATATCTTTTATCTTGATCTCTCAAATGCAAGTATTTCAAGTAGTATTCCAAATTGGTTTTGGAATATTTCTTCTATTCTACAGTACTTAATACTTTCTCACAATCAGTTACAAGGCCAATTACAAAATTCAAACATAGGCGAATTCCTACCCAACTTGGAATTCCTTTCACTTTCGGGTAATCAAATAACAGGGACCATCCCATATTCCATAGGACACCTCTCCTCTCTTCAATCATTGATTCAAGCAATAATTTGATTGGAACCATTCCTTCAACCATAAATAATTGCTTTGTGCCTTTAATCGTTTCAGACCTTGGAAATAACAATTTGTCTGCGATGATACCAAAGTCATTGGATCAGCTGCAACTGCTCAAATCATTGCACCTAAACCACAACAAGCTTTTGGGAGAGCTCCCTTCATCTTTGCAAAATTTAACAAGTTTGGATGTCCTTGATCTCGCTACAATAAATTATCGTCAGATTCCCCGCTGATTGAATCGCTTTCCCAAATCTTGTAATTCTCAACTCTGAGATCGATCATGTTTTCGTGAAGACTTCCCCTCCTTGGCTTTCAAATTTAAGTTTCTACATGTCTCGATCTTTCACAAAACACCGAGTGCAAATTCCAAAGAACTGTCGAAGCTTAAAGCCATGGCTCAAGACCATAGTATGAGTATATCTTCTTTGTATAATAATTGGAGCAGCCCTTGGTATGAAGAAAGGCTGATTGTAATTACAAAAGGTCTAATTCTGGAATATACGAGGACTCTTTCCTAGTCAGTGGAGCATAGATCTATCGGATAATACTCAGTGAAATTTTCCCCGAGGGAATAATAAAATTGTTTGGTTTCGGCCTTCTCAACTTGTCCATGAATCACATCACCGCCAAATTCCCTTTAAAGTATTTCTGCAAGCTACGCCGCCTATCCTCCCTTGATTTGTGTCATAAATAAGCTTTCTACTTCCATTCCTTCAAGCATGTCCTTATTATCATCCTTCGGGGTTATTTGAATCGTCTTAATAACAATTTTCCAATAAGATCCCTTTTATTGGGCAAATGTCAACTTTCTCAGAGTTGGCTTTTGCTAGAAATCCAAATCTTTGTGGAACTCCGCTAGTCATAAAGTGCCAAGATGAAGATTCAGATAAAAGGCGAAGTGATGTTGAGGATAATATTGATGGTTGCTTTGTTGATCAATGGTTCTATTTGAGCATTGGCTTGGGATTTGCAGTAGGCATTTTAGTTCCATATTTTGTATTGGCAATGAGAAGATCTTGGTGTGATGCATATTTTGATCTTGTGGACAAAATTGTGAAATGGATACTCTTTAGAAAAAGAGTGACCTATGCCAAAAATCATGCCCAAAGGAAATAAATGTATTCCTTATGATTCCACTTTGGGGGTGAATTTCACTACTTCTCTATTAGCAGGTATCCTACTAATTTACACTCTTATTAATGTTTAAATTTAATAAAAATAATTTTATATGTTTATTGCTCTTTTTATTGTTTTCTAAATCTCAGGGCCTTTTCATTTGGATGGTTATATGCGGTGATACCACATCCACTGAAGTAATACCTTTAATCCACTGATCTACATGACCTTATTTTGGTAAAATGAAGTGGCTAGCATGTGTAGCATAAAGTTTGAGTTGCTGGTGCAATATCTCTATATCATTCATTTCTATCGTCTCTTCTTGTTATAAAGCACATTAATTTGTCTCACTTGATTATCAAGATGTCAGGAAACTACACACACCAGAAAATTTGAGGAAAGCCAAATTTTAAAGTATTATAAAAAAACCACTACATACAAGACTAGTTTTGTTGATGAATACATGCATCTCTAATGTGTTTGAATCCTAAAAAAACTTACCAAGAAAATCCTCTCTGTTTTCTTCCAGAAACATCCTAAAACTCTTGTTTTGTTATGTTATTTCCTGCTTTTTATTCTATTTTCATATGTAGTTATAATCTACTAAAGCTAAAGAAACCAACAAATTTTGTTCAATTATTTTTATAACTAGTTGTGTAAGCATCAGCAACACCAAACATCTTAGCAACTCCTAACCACTCTTAAGTTCAAGCAATGCTTAAACTTGGTAACTGATAAAACCTTTGTCAAGACATTAGTTGCATTATATTTAGTAGGAAATGTCTTCGCCTTGATGGTTGCCTATTCAATTACCTCCCTAATGAATTGATATTTTGCCATCAATATGTTTTGACCTCTCATGCAAAATTGGATTCTCATATAAAATCACACCATCATCCATCTTTACTTTGGTAGAGCTAACTGTAAAACCAGAGAAAATTCTAATTTTCTTAAAAATTAAGAAATTGGTGAATTTCTGGCCAAAAAATCCTAATTTTTCAGATCTTGGATGACTAAACTGACTTCATCAAGAACTGGCCTCGCGAATCTGTTACCGCGCCGACTTCGTCGAATTTCGAGACAACAGAATTTCACGTTTTCACGCACCGAGAAGAAGCAAGGACACTCGCTCATTAGAGTACTAAGACGAGACATCGCATCAAGTCACACAGCTGAAGTCAAACAATTAGTCGCGATTTGACTATAGGTGACATGTGGCATCATGTCATTAGAGGAACCATGGTAAATGGATAAGGATAAGGTGTAATCCAAGCGTGGCCACTTAGAATGTGACGTGTGGCAAGTGAGAGGACAAGTTCTTCTTGACTCATCACCTCAAATCGGGTTGAGAGAGATGAAGGGGGAGAAAAAGGAAACCCGATTTGAAAAGAGAGAGTTCTAGGGAGAGAGACTCCACCTTCTCTCTAAATTTCCCGACAATTTGACTGGCGGTTTCAAGCGGAGAAAGAGGAAGAGTTCATCTTCATGGCAAGGGTTTCGTATAGAGACCGGGGTTGGGGGAGTTTTGACAAAAACTCAAAGAGGTAGGTTTTCTCCTACTTTGGTTACTTTCTACCCTAAGGGTTGTGTGGTGGTCGTATTGACCTAAGGGGAATGTCCGTCAGGTATCGAATCTGAGGAACTCACACATAGGAGCAAAGACAAATTAACCTAGTCTTAGAACCCGGTTTTTGGGTGGGAAGGAAATGAAGTTTGACAAAGGTGCTCTTCTGTAAATTGTGGCCATCGACTTAATGTTAGGCTTTGAAATTCTTATATAGACTCGTACCTCTGTTTAAATTAAGGCACACCTAACGGCTGGGTTAGCCTGACGGGATAGGTTCCCTGATAGGTTCCCCTACTGGTTTCCTGATAGGCCCCCTAGATGGGTTCCCGGATGAGTGAGGTTAAGGCACACCGCCACCCAGGTTAGGGCACCAAGCAAAGTTAGCGCAAGGTACACAAATCACGTTAAGGTAAATTTGTACGGTCGGTGTAAGGCATTCCGTCAGCCAGGTTAGCCGGACGGATTGAGTTCCCCGGATGGGTGAGATGAAGGCAGTCAGTCCCGCTGAAGTCGAGGTACTCGTCCGCTTATCGGGAAGGCCAATAAAGGCCGGCCGTTAAGGTAGACCGATCCGCCAAGCTGCGCACCCGCCCGCTAGTGTCGAGGGACATATTGGCGGGTTAAGGAACAAAGTCGACCGAGTCATAAGCTACTGTGGTCGCCAGGTTAAGGCTATTCCACCCCGATGGGGAATCGCCCGTTGCTACCGAATGGCATAAAGGTCACCTGTAGATTTAGGATCGCCCGGCTGGGTTACCGACGGCATAAAATACCCCTATGTAACGCCCGACTGGGTTAGCCGGACGGCATAGGGCCACCCCGGATGAGGGACTGCCCGGCTAGGTTAGCCGGACGGCATAGGGTCACCCCGGATTAGGAACTGCCCGGCTAGGTTAGTCGGACGGCGTAGGGTCACCCAAGATGATGATCATCCGACGTGTCGATCGGACAGTTCAATTCGAATGGGTTTATCGGCAGTGAGTGCCCGAGCTACCGGAGATGGCGTCCGGCAAGTGGGAGGTAGACGGTCCCGAAGACCGCTAGGTGGAGAACATGGCTAACCCGTGTCAATGTCGATCATTGAGTTGTGTGTTATGGCTTGTGGGATAACATGCAATGTGAAACAGATATGTTAATGTGTGTTGTGCATATATTAAATATGGTTAGCATGAAGGAGAATTATATGTATTAATTATAATTATCCATGGTATGTTTAGGAATTTCGTTAATATGAAGTGCATGCTTGAACTGGAGCATATGTGGAATGTTGATAACATGGGCTGAATTTATGCACTTTAATATAAATGTCCAAATAATGCAATGGATGAATATGCATGAGTATGTGCACATATAATATATACATTTGCATAATAACATTGCACGCACTAAAACATCGCATGACATGGGTGTGAGTGCATGGTCGTGGATCGGCACCGTGTTAGTGGTCATGGAGCGCCGCTGGGCACATGAGCCGAGTCACCACCGTATGGTGTCGATCGTGGACTCGTACGGACAAAGTTCAAAAGAGTCACACGGTTTTGAAAGTAATGAAAATAAATATACGTGTTTTGGGCTTAGCAAGATGGGGTAGACCCCCCCCCCCCCAGGGTGAAAGACCCAAATGTTATTCACGGTTAGACATGAATCCCAACGATGTGAGTTCGTGAAAATGTTGGAACGGCGTGCGGCGGTGAAAACCCGAAAAATTCGTGGCCCACAAATATAGGTGAACACAAAAAGAAATTTGATCTAATCAAATGAACATTGGAGGTTTTTCCTAATGGGTTACAAACTTTTAAAAACAAAAACTCTTGTTTTGGAAAATGGTCATTGTGGAACAAAAACACGGTTGGTTTTTTCACACTTCAGGTAGTGTGAGGAGCTTTGAGTGACTCGATACGGGCATATTGAGGACATTTCATTCATTTACATTCGCGAGGTATCTTACTGACGTGTGTTTTTTTTACTATCATTGCATGCGCACTAAAAGTGAGTAATCCTCAGAGGGATTATTACTACTGGCTTTGCTCACCTGTCGTGGGACCCCCTTTCTGTGCACACAAGAAGACGACGCTCCGAGGCCGTGAGCATGAAGAAGGCCTGCCAGGGCCTTGAGAAACATTTTGTAAAATATATTAGAACAACATAGTTTCATATATTTGGTATGTAAAAAGAGTTGTTACAAGCTCTGTATGAAAAAAAAAAAAAAAAAATGACCCCCGAAATTTGGGGCGTCACAGCTTGGTATCAGAGCTAGGTATACGAATACCTAGGGCCCGGTGGGGTATGGGTCTAGGACATGCTGTTGATGAGTAGGAACATCACAACTCGTGTAGCCCGGTGCTGAGATTGACGTGATAGTTACTTAGTGCTCTGAAATCGATGTCCGTGATCATAGTTGGGTATCAAGGTCTAGGCAGGAGGTTACCTAGGGAGTTCACGACGTAGATTAGATCACAACATGCATTTTGTGTTTTCGTGTGTGTGATTTGGTGTTACAAATTGTGTGAATTATATACGTAGTAGGATGTATGTGGAAAACAAGGAACACTAAGGGTTCATAAAACACGCACACAGGCTGACAATTCTTCACATTGACATGTAGATGGCAAGCTTCCAGGACACGTGAGGTCGGCCCACTGGTGCCGCCAAGCATCACCGGTCTTTGATCAAGAGGCCTTCATAGAGGCCATGGGCACTGCGATAGCCACCGCTACCCAGGCGAATGCAGCTACAGGTCAGGGAGGTGCTAGTAACCTCCAGAGATTCAAGGCACATCATCCTCCGACGTTCACGGAGGAGGGGACCCGATGGTAGCCGACCATTGGTTCCGCTGACAGGAGGATTCTCCGGGCCATGGAGATCACCTCTCGATACTACTCCTGATTACGCCGACTTCATTCCAGCTCGAGGGTGAGTCCCGGTGATCTCTGAGGAGTGAGTCACGACTTCTAGGGACTCGAGACTATGACATGGGATGATTTTCAAAGACTATTCATGGGGAAGTATCGGCTTCGCTAGCATGCGAAGGCCCGGGAGTTGAAATGGTGATAGGATCGATAGACTCCAGATTCTGAGCACGTAGCCAGATTCACGGAGTTGGCACGTTTCGGGGATGATTATGTGGCCACTGACACGGCTAAAGTCAGGAGGTTTGAGGATGGGCTGAAATTGTCCATCCGGGGCAAGATTGTAGGGCATAACCTACAAGACATGGATTCGATGGTCAAGATAAAATGTATCATCAGAAGAGATGGAGAACGACTGAAAGCATTCGAGATGAGTACCGTGGCAAGAAAAGGGAGAGTCGGCCTTCTTCTAGACGTGGTTGGGCCAAGGGCTTCAGGCTCACGAGGGTTTCGGGAGTCGCGGCCATCAACAAAGCATGTGCCAGGCTCTGGCCGTGAGGGCTACCAGACCGATGACATGTTTCTATTGCCACACCGCATAAGGAACGGATTGACCGCGGAGGCACGGATCTCGTGGTTGGGCCTGCCGCATCCCGCCACAGGACAAGAGCGACACAGCTTTGTTCCTCCGCCCCAAGATAGGTCGCAGGAACCAAGATTAGTCCCAAGGTGTTATACTCGAGCTCCTCCTCAAGCCGCATGGGACATGCCGTGAGGAGTCGTGGCATGGTCGAGGTCGAGGCAAAGGCCCACAAGCTAGACATCAGGTACAGGACGTGTTTACGCCATCACTACCACCACCGAGCCGCCAGATCGTCAACAAGGCCAGTATAAGTTTATGTTATTATCTTGCCTATGGGCAAGAGTGTTATTTGATTCTGGTGCTTTGCATTCATTCATTGTCAGATCGCCAGATAGAGTTGGGCTTGAGGTTGAGGCCTCGAAGCAGCCCTTTGTATGTGAGTTCTCCCAGGGTTAAGGTGGATGATAGGATGATATGTCATGATCATAGTTAGGAGATCTCGAATTCTACTCACGCTGGACCCGAGGGTCATGAACATGTCGAGTTCGACGGCCATCCTCAAGACGGATCAGCCTGACAAATTATGTGGTAGTCATCGACAGAGCGCAGGGAGGGCTACCGCCTCACACACGTGACGGTACTTGTGTAGCATTTCATAGACAAGCATGATATTTCCGTCTGCACAAGGACTCCAGTCCAGTGTCGTGGACGCATGGTTGGCTAGCAAGCCTTACCTCGAGGACGAGGCGACCTGACTTAGATTTACCTCGAAGTAGTTTGCGAGTATGAGGATGTTTTTTCCCGATGAGCCACGGATCGGCTTCTCCACAGAGGGTCAGAGACTTCTCAGATCGTAGTTACACCCTAGTACTTCGCCATCCCTTATGACTCAAGATAGATGGCACCTGCTTGAGTTGCTAGAACTCGTAGTCCAACCCAGGAGTTACTGGACAAGGGGTTCTTAGACCGAGTGACCACTACGGGCGGTCCGGCCCTATTTGCGAAGAAGAAAGACAAGACCCTTCGACTCGTGCATTTATTGGCTCATAGTTGAAATTGTGGTTACGATCAAGAATCGGATCCCTTACTGAGGATTGATGACTTGTTCGATCGGAGGGTAAAGTAGTCTACTTCCAAGATGCACCTTCGTGACCGGTTATCATCAACTGAGGTTGTGGAGACAGATATCCCTAAGACAAATAAGTAGACGCGCTACGTGGCACTTTGAGTTTATAAGATGCCCTTGGATCGACGAATGCACCAGCAACATTCATGACCTCATGCATAGGGTATTCCAACCTCTATCTAGATCATTTTAGTCTTCGTGGATGACATTTCGATCTACTCCCAAATGAGTGGGGAGCATGAGTATCACTTGAGGATTGTTTACGCTTGCCTAGGAGAGACTACTCACAGGCCAAGTTCGCAAGTATGAGTTTCTCAAGCCATCGAGGTGAGGCTTTGGGACATAGTGTCAAGATCAAGCGTGCTCATTGATCCTAAGAAGGTCGAGGCCTGATGAGTTAGAGAGGTCGGGGTCACGAGATACGCTAGCTGATTGGTCAGGGTACTACAGGAGATTCATTGAGGACTTCTCTCGATTAGTGATGAGTGCAAAACTCATCTATGTTTTGAGTTCATTTCACATGCTATTTTGTGCATTTTATATCCATATTCATGTAAACTCATAAAATTTCTCTAAACTTGGTTTTTTAGATTATTGGATGAAAAAGCAAATGATTTGGCAAGAAATGAGCTTATTTCCAAAAAGAAGAGTCAACGGAGAGTCTCACAGCGCTACTGAAAGATGAATTTTTCTGTACCATCATGGAACATCAAATGGTTCAAATTCCTCATGGCTGCATTTTACATTCAAAGAGTTTCCAACCGAGTACTCATATCAACTAGTTAAAACGAAGAAGCAGTGGCCCCGATGTTGTAGAAGAAAAACCGCTGTTGTCCAGAAATTTGTCGCGATTGTGAGAGTATGTCGCGACCAGAGAGTATGTCGTGACCGATGTCGCGACAGAAATGGTGCGACAAAAACAAGTGTCGCGACTTAAATGTCGTTGGTAGAACTTGAAAAGGCCGAAATTGAGTTTTTGACCTAATTTCAAGCCCATTTCACCCTTAGACCATATATATATACTGCTTTTTAGGTAAAGAGGCAAGCTTTGAAGATCGAGAGCCTCTTCGGGCTTTTCTCTCTAGACTGCCCATTTTTCCAGTTTTTCTGTATAGTTTTTATTTGTTTTAGATTTGAGAGCGCTTTAGAGCGCATTTTTGTTTCTATCAAGAGATTTCGGTACGTATAATGTAGATCTCGTATTTCACTAAGGTTCGCACAAGGATTGGCTAAAAATCTGATTTTCTCTCTCATGGGTTTTCTCTAACCGGCCATTTTCTTAGTTTTTGCCGTTGCATTTTTATTTTTAATAGATCTTAGAATAGTTTTTTGAGCGCATTTTTATTTCTATCAAGAGATTTCTGTGTTGTACTCAGATATTCAATTTATTTATCACAGGTGAAGATTTAAGCTCAAACTGGTTTTTCTTCTTTTCTCTTGATTTCTTTCTTCATTTTCTCACTTTTTGTTTGATTAGTGATGATTGAAATCCGCAAGAATGGAACATTAAACACCCTGTGTGGTCGGGATTAATTGTTGAACATTCGCATTTGCAAGCCATTATTTTGTGGGTTTGAAAATTGAATTTATATAATTGGTATAGTTCATATAATGAATTGTTCGGAATATTAGTAGCTTATACCCACAAAAGAGTTGTATCTTTGCTATGATTTCCAGGAGACCCTCTGAGTGACACAGAGATGGAGATTCCTGAGAGTAAAGCCCAGAATTCAGGTATATAGACAATATCTGGGAACTAAATAAATTAAAAATTATTTTGATGATCACTAATTTACTCATGTGTGAGGCATTAATTAGGATGATGAATAATTTAGTTGATCGAGGTTCTTCCTAGTCTCGATGAAAGGATTTTGATCCTGTTAGCAAAGATTCTATCAAGGAGATAGAAAATTTTATTAGATTTCATAGACGAGATACTAATACATTGAGAAGGCTTTCAGATGGACCCGCCTATGGGGGGGCAAGAATTCTTCAACACCATGAAATGGTTATGAAGTATTTGAAAAAGAAAACAATCAAATCTTTAAAGAGTGCCAAATTTTACAAGTAGCTATTTAGACCCATTTGTCCTGAAAAGGAATATGGATCTCTAACTAGTGAAATGTATGGTGTATGGAGAAATCCAAGCTATACTATTACTGCTCTCGACAATCTAGCATTCAACTTACAATTGTTGCGCTTTCAAGGAAATGCAAACTATTTTGTAAATAATTATCCCCATCCCTAGTGACTCTCTTCATACCTTTTAGAATTAAGTAGTTGTTTATTTGGTAGATTTTTAGGATTAGTTTTAAATCAGTTTTTGTTTCAATTAAATTGATTTTATTCTTCCTGAACATCCACTTATCGCCTAACAGTCACAGCTCTCAACTGTAATATGATCACCCAATTGGGAAGAACCCATCCCTCTGCAGAAAATATCCTAACTGAGTCCACTTTATTGCTTGTATGACCCGTGCACTCATGCAGTTGGGCCGAGTGTTGGTAATACTTTTCATTTCAATTTCGAGTATACTTACTTTTTGTTTCAAATCAATCCCACTTTTGAGTATTTACCATTATCTAATTTTTGGCCATATTTTCACATATACATCATTTGTTGGTCATGTTACAAGTTTTTGGCGCCGTTGCCGGGGATTAGACAATAGTCCTTTGGTAATAGTGTCATAAATTTGTATATGTCTTTTGGTCACTTAACAAGTTTTTAGCGCCGTTGCCGGGGATTAGATAATAGTCCTTGGTAATAACGTCATAAATTTGTATACGTTCTTTTGGTCTTACCGCTTACGCCAAGTGCCGGGATTGGCGGTTCACTTTCTCTCATTGAAGTTGACATTTCAAGAACGTGATTCGCTAATTTAGGCAATTTTTTTGCTTTCTTATTTATTTTTGGTCATGAGTTGTTTCTAGGTTTTTTTATTTTTATTTTATTTTATTTTTTTTACTATTAGTATTTTTTTACTTTCTATTCTTTTGTTTTTCTTCAGATTAGGTACTCATGGAGGAATATTCAAGTGAAGTTTGAATTGCTCCATAGAAGCCAAGCTTGGACTTCCTTATTCATCATTTTAACTGAAGAATTCGTAATGACCCACTCATGGAACAACAAGGAGTATTGCCTTATCAAGGGAGCCTAACCCCACATTTCAAAAAAGAAAAAAGAGTTGTTTCTTACTAAGGAGCAGAATTTACCTCGATGATGGATGAGAACAAGGAAGATGAGTAGTCTCTCTATGAGAGAAGAAATTCTGCATTTACATACCTTTCAAGTCAACACTATGTGCTAGATTGACAAAAATAGAAGGTCAAATTGGACATTTGAACCGCTTATATCTAAGGATCAATTTTCTAGGACCTCCTAGTAATACTTGAAAAATCCCATTGAATGCATGGATGCTCATTCGAGCAATGTGCAGAAATTTCATATACTCCAACTGCGGGAAGAAGGTGAAATGAGCTGAAATGAGAACAACATACTCCTAAACAACTAGAGGATGGAAGAGCCATTAGTGGATAAACTGAAATTTGAAGAGGAAAGTCAAGTATCATTATTGAAACATTTTGGTGAAGATTGACACATTTACCTTCCCATGGATTTTGGTGACTCACTATCAAGGGAATTTTACAAAATTCTCATACTAAGAAGACCACTTCTTTCCTCAAGCCAAGCATGGATTGACATCAACAAGGGGGAGCTCACCTTGCTTGTAGGTGAGGAGAAAGCAAAGTTCAATCTTCACCAACCATTACCTTTGACGGAGCAAGAAAGAGGCATGTGCAAAAAATTCTGCAGCTTGCTTCAATCAAAGGGCAATATACCAACAAATTCCCCTTAAGCATAAATGTGTTTGGCACTACTTCACATAGAGGGACTGTTAAGAAATTATGGTTGAACCACCAGCCATAATTAAAGGATTTTGAGTTTCTTTCCTCTTCAAAGTCTGAAAGAAACATCCTTGAGCTGAATGGTTAGTGAAGAGGAAGTTTTTTTCTTTTTTTTTTTTGCTTTCAAGATGAATGATTGGTCAAATGGAAGCACTAGTACTTTTCCAATGAGTCTAGATGGACTCTAAAAACGGAGCAGCTTCTTAGGAGGCACCCTAAGCTAGGTAATAAGGATTCTATCCATTCTCTTTTCTTTTTCTATTTTTTTTAGTTATTTTATTTGTTGCTGTTTTTTTTTTACCGTCAATGAAAATTCCAAAGCAGTTGTTTTAACTTTGTTGTTAGTGTTTCTTCGCACAAGATATTTGAAGCTCAACATGTTGTCATGACTAATGTGACAGCAAGAAGTTGGAAAGTGCTGATGCAATTATAGTGCTTGAAGTGTGAAAAAAATGCGGAGTGGAGATGTTCATCAAATTTTTAGGTTTTTGAGATGAAATGAACCAAATTGAACTGGAACATAAAGTCGAAGGTTCATATGATCACGGTCGAGGAGAAGAAGACAAGTGATGAGTTTAAGCATGAATGAAAGCATCGAGGGTTGCTATTGAGGAATTTTGAGAGAACATATGCTATTTAGTTGACTTTAGCTAGATATGTTATGGCGTGGGCAAGAGACAAAGCAAGAGAACCTAAGGAGTCAAGAAATCATCACACCGACAGCATTGAACATTCTGATTTTTCTCAGGTATTGGATTGAGGCTCCAAATGGTTCACCTCAGACCATGAGCACATTCTACATTGAAAGAGCTTTCCAACGAGTCCTTACACATCCAATTCCGAGCTAAAATGAAGGAGATATGAGTATAACAAGTTGGATAAAAAATAGGGGTGCTGAGCAGAATTGCTGACGTGACTAGCACCACAGTCACGAAAACAGAGGCTTTTTAACCCTTTAAACCCCATTTTTCTTCTTCCTACTTTATACTCTATGCTGCCATACTCTTTCCCTCCAACCCTTGCAACTTCCAACCACTTTCAAATTCATCTCCCATCCACTCAAATCCTAAATCACATTCCTCCCCTAACTATTCCATCATCTTCAAGCTTTTCAAAACTCCATCACAAACCCACAAACTTACCTTTGCCAACCCTGGCTCTTCATCCATCATTCCAATCATCAAAGAGGAGTTACAATGGAAGAAAATTTTTGTGCTTGGTTGTTTGTTTTTGGGTTCTTTGTGGATCATTGTTGATTGTGGAGTGATTTGCATGTATTGAAGGAGGTTTCTGAAGAACAAAACTCACTCCTTCAGGCGTAAGGAAGTCAAAAGTAATAATTCAAGTGTTTGAGAAAATGCCAGCCACTTTCATGGCTCCAAAGAAGCAAAAGAGTGTATCAAGGGGTAGTACACAAATGTCAATGTCTGAAAATCATCAAGGTTCCTATTCAAAGTGGCCAAGACTACAAAGGGGAGTTCACTTTTCCCAACTCTCTTTATTACCCTTTTACTTTATTGTTTCGCTTCATTGCTAGACATTTAGGACAATGTTCATCTCAAAGTTTGGGGGTGTTTATTTTTTTGTTAGTTTATCATGTCACACCCCACATGTTGCAAATGACAACTTTGAGGATGAAATTTTTCTGGTGCTTTTCTAGATAATGACTTTGTTTGATGCTTCATAACTTACATCTTAGCTTGGTATATTTTTTTTAGTTAGAGTTTATCGAAGCACTGAAGCCACAGTCAGTTGGTGATGTCAATAAGGACCATAAATGAAACCCTTGGCATATGGACAATATTAGAGATAATAGGGACTTAATGCTTAATGAGCACTCTTAATAGGCTATTTAGTCATTGGTTTCTCAAAATCCATGCACGTGGTCACTAAGTACCCTTGAAAGCGCTTGCTCGGGTTAGAGAAGGTTTATGAGAATCCATCTAATTTTGATCTCCAAAGGTTCTAGAACTTGTTCTATTATCACTTGAGGCGAAATCCTAGGCAACACAACAATTGAGAAATGATATAGGCTATCCTTGGAAAGATTGTACCTTTCAAGCTAACCCTATTAATATGCATATGCATATTCCTCTAGTACCAAGATGTCAGCCCAGTTATTTCTCAAAATTCTGTTTATAAAAACCAAGTTTGAAGCCAATAACCTTCCTATACCTATCCCTTCAATAAAGAACCAAACTCACTCATAACATGAGTGATTTGAAACATAATTGAGAAACGGGTTGGGAGCAGTTTGGGGGAGTTAATTTTTCCATAGGAAAATAACTCCAAATATGTTGAAATGAGTTGTTGAAAATCAAAAGAGGTTGTCAAAAAAAAAAAAAAAAAAAAAAAAAACAGAAAAAGATCAAGTGTAAAAGAAGCAAAAATACAATAAAAGTCAAGGAAGAAAGAGTCTACTCTGTAGCCTTCCTTCCCTAGAGCAGCAATCCTATGGGTATCTCAACACCTAATACCCTAAGGCCACCCGGGTTCTGGAGCTATTGATTTAAAGCTCTGGTACAGAAAGCTTAAGGGGGTTTTGACATTGCACTACTCTAATAACCTTGTCTTAAAGAAAAAGGCTTCTTGGTGTTTGTTGAAAGAATGCAGAATTTGTGCAGGAAAGTGATATGAGGAGTATGGAAGGATGCACCTAAACAGATTTTGGGGTGTTTGAGAGTGTCACTATGCTGATGGTAAGAATCAGGATGGAGTAGATTGTTAATGCAGAAAAATATATGTTTAAAAGTTTAGCCTTAAATGACTACTCAATCACCCCCTTTCCCAAGCTCTTACATTTATGTTTATAAAGACCTACTTGATCTTAAGAGTTGTGTGTGCCTACATTAAGGAGTGATAAGAACAACAAGCCTATGGAACCTAAATAAATTATCTTGGGGAGATCCACATACTTATCTCAATTCTCATAAACTCATCTAGCTTGCAATTGTTTATTAGGGGAAGACCACACACACACACACTAGTGAGAACCATGATCTAAATTTGTCTATTATGATTAATTCACTATTAAAATGAATAATTATCTTTGATCATATTCTCTATATTCCTTGTAAGGGTAATTCTTGAGACACATATCACATACCCCTTGCAAAGCTTAATTACTCAGTTTTGGTAAAATAAAAAAGGGTGAAATGAACTTTTCCTTCATTGCTTGGGACAAGCAACTTCTTTTTTTCTTTGCTTGAGGACAAAGCAAAACTTCAAGTTTGGGGTGTTTGATTTAGTGCAAAACTCATCTATGTTTTGAGTTCATTTCACATGCTATTTTGTGCATTTTATATCCATATTCATGTAAACTCATAAAATTTCCTCTAAACTTATTTTGTAGGATTATTGATGAAGCAAAAATGATTTGGCAAGAAATGACAATTTTATTTCCAGTTAAGGTTTAACTGAGAGTTCAAATGGCACTACTGGAAAGATGAATTTTTTTGTACCATCTGGAACATCAAATGGTTCAAATTCTCATGGATGCATTCTACATTCAAAGAGCTTTCCTAAGAAGTACTCACACGCCCCAAATCCGGAAGTTAAAACGAAAAAAGCAGTGGCCCCGACAAGTTAGAGAAGAAAACCATTTGTCGCCCAAAATTTGGGTCATGACAGTGAGAGTATGTCGCGCATCAGAGAGTATGTCGTGACCGATGTCGTGACAGGAGAGTATGTCGTGACCGATGTCACGACAGGAAATGGTGTCACGCCGTAAAATCCAGTGTCGCGACCGTAAATGTCGCAGAAAACTTGGAAAAAGGCCGAAAATTATTTTCTTTGACCTAATTTCAAGCCCATTTCACCCTGTGACCATATATATACTGCTTTTAGGTAAAGAGGCAAAGGTGAAGATTGGAGAGCCTCTCGGGGGTTTCTCTCTAGACTGCCATTTTTCCAGTTTTTCTGTATATTTTTATTGGTTTTAGATTCGAGCGCTTTGTTGCATTTTTGTTTCTATCAAGAGATTTCTTTGCCGTATATCAGAGATTCAGATTTCACTAAGGTTCGCATGATTGAAGCTAAAATCTGATTTTCTCTCTCATGGGTTTTCTCTCTCTAAACTCGCTCATTTTCTTGGTTTTTTTGCTGCAAGATTTTTATTTTTAATAGATCTTAGAATAGTTTTTGAGCGCATTTTTTTATTTCTATTGGAAGAGATTTGGTGTTGTACTCAGATATTCAATTTATTTCATCATGAGGGAAGATTTAAGCTCAAATCTGGGCTTTTCTTCTTTCTTGATTTCTTTCTTTCATTTTCTCACTTTTTTGTTTGATTATGATGATCAAAATCCAAAGAATGGAACATTAAACACCCTCTGTGGCTGGGGATTAATTGTTGAACATTCAGATTTGCGCTTTTCGCTTATTTTGTGGTTTGAACCGAATTTATATAATTGGTATAGTTCATATAATGAAGTTCGAATATGATTCGTGCTACAAGAGGTTGAGCTAAAAAATCAACAAAATTTATATACACCTATGCTCTTACCACGTAGTCAAGCACCGCAAGATGGGTTCATAGGTTCGAACACTGGGATGGGTTTTCTTATCCTATAAATGATTTGTATATGCAAGAAGGTAAGGCTTGGTTTGGACTTTGGATTTTTATTTCAAAACAAAGGGAAGTAGTTTAACTGGGCTGAGAAATTATAAAAACTGAAATGAAGTGTGAAAGCTAACTTTGAAGATTTAGGTCACTAACTTGGTAAGTTAGTGGCAAACAAGGTCCTCTGGTTTTATCCCTCGTTATGACAAGCAACCTATAGTCCCCGGTGAACCGGGATCTATATGTTTAACTAGCAAACCTCACCCTAACAACAACTCCTATTTGAGCCAACACGTAGCATGCAGCTGTCACTCTTTTCGCCTTGAAACCCTAGCATTAACATCATTTCAGAGGCTCAGAAAGATCATTTCCGATCGAACCACGTATCACAATAAGTATGCACCGTATCCCAAAAGCACGGAGAGTATTGGCCAAATCAATAACATTCAAAGCTATTCAACCCTAATTCTGAGAAGATTTAGGACCATAACATGCACTGGGTGACTTTCAAGACAAGAGGACATCATGCATATGCTCCCACAACCAAGCTAGCTTCCTTCCTTCAGAAGAAAGGAGGCTTAGCCACATCTCTTGAGTTGTCATCCCCAAGAGGGGTGTTTGGAAGCCTAGAAAGTAAGGAAAGAGGAGTAGAAGAGAGGAAAATAAAACCCTAAATAAAATACGAGACTTTATTTACAAAAATGAAAACTTACAAATTCCTTCTCTCCCAAATTGTTGCTTCCCAAAAATTCTATATTGATTACAAAAGAGAGTGGGGTTATATAGGCCACCTCAATACATGAAAATACCTAAAAAGCCTACAAATTTGGGCTATTAAAGGACAAGAGAGTAATACACCAAATCTCCGAGTCTAAGCAAGCATTAAATACAAAAACACGCACGAGGCAAGGAATTTCGCTAGAGGAAAAATTTCGTTAGGTAGTTAAATCACAAGGCATACGAAAATAGGTACTTCACAGGCTTGGCAATTTCGCTAGCTTAGCCAGCCTAGAGTAGCGAAATGATGAAATTTCAGAACAAGGCCTGCTTAAACCCCGGTGTCTAGCGAAAATCCACACTACGCCGACCCATAAATTTTCAACCATAAATTTCGCATCCCAAATGAAATTTTCAGTTAGCTAAAATTACCGGTTTGTCGACTTTCACGCTTGCCCTGCCTTCTGCATCGCATCAATTTTCTTCACTTGCCTCGCTTTTCATTGATTCTCGGTCATTTGATGATCACACTTGAGTTCAAACTTCATGATTCATCATACATCCCGATATCAACTCTAGCGCGCAAAAACCCGCAAAACAACCCAAAAATACTCTCTAATGGTATAAGCAATTAAGAAGACTCTGAAAGCCACTTCCACTGTATAATGACATGATTAATGCCAAGCAAAGCACTCAAAACCTATCTAATATGTGGTCTCAAATTGCACTTTTCGGGCATTAATCACACCCCCAACCGAAACGTTGCTAGTCCCAGCAAATGCAAAACAAAAAGGAGATGCATGTAGTGATTTTCAAAGTTTTTGGGTTTATGCACATAAACAAGACCTAAACCGAAAAATGGACACCAAGTTTGAAAACCATTATGAAAGAGCCAAAACCATACAAGAACAATTTTAGTTTAATACAAGTCCATGATTCTCAACCCACCTCCCAAGTCTAATGGTTCTTTTATGTAACCGCATTAAGTCAATAAATCTGCAAAATTTGTTCCTCCCCAACCTAGCACCCACATGGCCTTAAGTCAGTCGAACAACCTAGATAGGCTAGTACACTTTTTCTTTCTTTTTCAACTATATTGTAGGATGCACGCTTGTAACCAGTTCACCGAAGTCCGTGTAACGGGGGTCCACCGTTGACTCCCAACCAATTAAGGTTTAGGGCATCAAGCCAAAACGATCATCGACCACAAACCTAAAGGCTTCACCCTGACCAATGACTTCGAAATCAAGCACCTACACCGTTAGGACTCTATCCACCCATGTAACAACACTAAATCGATGACCCCAACCAATTAAGGCTTAGGGCATCGGGCTTCAAAGGCCAGCTTATACACCCCTCGACTGTGTTTCCTCGGTTTCAAGGAAAAACTTCACGACCTTATTTTTCTTTTTCTTCTTTTCTTTCTTTTTCTTTTCTTTTTTCTTTTCTTTCTTTTTCTTTTTGGAAGACAACATTGGTCTTAAAGTATGGGTAACACAAACCTATCCTAGGTTGCCAACATGCCTAAGGCCGCTTTAAAGTTTAAAGGAAGTAAACAAATTCAATGTACCTATTGAAATAACTGGAGTGTAGTGTGAATTAGCATAAGGGAGAAATTTTCGCTTACGCCGGAACTTCAACTCGACCAAAATCAAGCTTCAGCATGGAATTTGTTCTAACATAAAGGTGACAAACAGGGATTCAAATTTCCAATAAAAAAAAACAATTCAATTGTCCAATTTGAAGCAATTCAATTGTTCAATTGAAGACAAAAACGGTTACACAAAAAATGGGGACACAAAAAGATTTTGCAAAAGTGAAGTAACCATATATAACAGCGTATAGTTTTTTGATATAGCTAAAATGGCTAGTACATGCATAAAAAGCTAAACATACAAAAGATATCACTGCCTACTATGGCTAATACATGAATCTTACACAAAATTAGTAGGCAGTTGATAAAGCTGGTAACTATACAAAAACATAAGAGAAACCTAACCACCTCACTGCTGTGGTGGCTATGGAGGCTGGTGCCTAGCCACAAAGGACAAGGCCGCGGTGCGCACACAAAAGCGGTGGTGCAATTGTGGCTCGGCATCGGGCAAAGGGCAAAGGGCCACTGACGCTGGTGACGGCGAAGACCGTGGCTCCGTGGCTGCGCGCAGTTAAGGGTTCTCGTGAAGGTCAGAGGAGGAAAGTTTAGAATGAAAACCTGCCCTCCCTGGTCTAAATAAAGCTCGTATGCACTGAAGAGTCATTTCGCTATTATAGCGAAATTTGAGCCAAACCTGCATCACCTGAAATTAGGATTTCCAGCTTTAAAATTCAATATTATATTAAAAATAAAAATAAAAATAAAAATTACTATATTAAACTATACTTCATAATTTAATATAAGATACTATAATATAATTACAAAGTTACTAATAATGGAAAACTGCTAAATTAAGAGACTTACTAAAAATAGCTAAAATATAGAAATTGACTAAAATAAAACTAAAACTAAAATTTATTGAACTCGCACTGCTTTTTGACACCAAACCAGTTCAATATCACAAAAATTACTCATGATATCAAGGAGAAGGATCTCTCAACCCCCGGCAGCAGCATGGGTTGACTCCATTGTTTCGCGCCCATTTGTCGACTGCTCCTCGCGATGGTCATGAATTGAGCAATTGGCTCATAAAGTGGGTGTTGATGGCAAGACCCAATATCTTCTATCTCTCGCTGATTACTCCCGCAATTCCTCGGACACTGCTTCCCCACATATCGAACATTTGAAACAACTTCATCAGTTATTTGATTTTCATGTTCTAGCAACTTTTGCTTGTTGTTCAGATGAAAGATGTTCAACTCCATAGTCATGTTACCAAAGGTAAGTTGCATGACTCCATTCCGGCAATTTATTATTGCATTGGCTGTGGCCAGAAATGGTCTTCCTAAGATGATTGGAACATGATTGGGTTCACTTACAATTGGCTCAGTGTCAAGCACTACAAAATCTATTGGGTAGTAGAATTTGTCTATTTTCACCAAGACATCCTCAACTATCCCTGTGTGGATTTTTACCGATCGATCGGCCAATGAAAGTGCATGCTGGGTCGGTTTAAGTTCACCAAACCTAATCAAGCAGGCTACTTATCACGCAGAGTTCACACTGCTCCTAGATCAAGTAATGACTTGTCTATGCAATTCCCACCAGCCATTGACTGAAATGTGAGCATCCCGGATCCTCAGATTGACCGGATTCTTACTTCGATTTATCATCGTTGTTCAAGAAGAAATGCCTTTTTCTCAATGCCTAATCCCTTCTTGATTGTGCAAAATATCTTCAAAAATTTTGCATAAGGTGACTTGTTTGATTATGTCCAATAGAGGTATGTTAACCCTTCACTACTTTAAGACCTCTAAAATGCCTCGCTTGCCGAGATGCCTTCTTCTTACCTCTAAGTGCTTCGTGGGAAACGGAGGTGGTGGCGCGTATTTCATTGAATCTTCCTTTAGGAGAATATGCTCGCATCGCACCCTCCTCCCCGATCGATTCTTCAACAGTTGCAATGGTCGATCAACCCATTTTCCACTCCCCAGTAATTATAGCCTTAACCTCATCCATTCTCGAATCGTTGACGATCCTACCTCATGGATTCCCTGGTTTTACATCGTTTTGGGGAAGGGAACCTTCCTCTTTCTCGTACCTCCAGCAACTTGTTGATCTTCGTGATGAATACTCAGAGGTTATCAATTTCGTTTAGATTGCTCTCAAGCCCATCTTATTCTCTTATTCAGTGTACTTTCTTACAAAGATCAATCCTCGTGCGCTTGCATATTGATTCCTTTCGCTTCCACAGTCGCTACCACCTTACTCAAATTTAAAATGGCTTGTTCCACAGGAGATGAGGATGGTGGTGGTTGTGGTTGAAATTGGGAACCAAACTGTGGTTTGGCACCTGGGGGTACATAAGCAGGGGGGTTGGGTCTCCATGAGAGGTTAGGGTGATTCCTCCAGTTAGGGTTATAGGTGTTACCATATGGAGCATCTATGGGTGGTTTATTTTGATTTAGGACATGGGCATACTCTAGACAGTGCTCCTCAGGGTAATTATTTGACTGAAAATTGAAGCAAGAAAGTTGGGATGCAGATAACTCATTAACTGTTTGCATTTCATGCTGATTTTTCATTTCCAGCTCATCCAATCTTCAGTTAAAGTGGTCGGGCTTTGCTTTCATCCGTGTCTTCGTAAAGTGCATACATGCCCCTCAATCAGCCCATGTCTGATCTTCTACTCTCGATTCTGCCTATCCCATGCCTTTGGAAGTTTCAGCCACATAGTTCAAAAGTCCATGGCTTCATCCGGTTTTTGCTCAAAAGCATTCCCACATAGTCTCCAATAGTTGCTTCATGGTTGGAGACATACCATCATAAAAATGGTTTACCAGCATCCATGTATCAAACCCATGATGTGGGCATGCACTGATGGTCTCCATAAATCTCTCCCAGCACTGGTAGAATCTCTCACCATCTTGAGCTGCAAAGGTATAAATTTGTCTTTTCAAATTATTGGTCTTATGAGCACTGAAGAACTTCTTCAGAATTCTCGTCATAACTGCCTCAATTCTCCTAATGGTCTCTAGGCCTCAGCGAAGTTTAACCAAATCTTCGTCATTCCTTAGGTTTGAAATGCTTTTAGCTTCAAAGAACCATGTCCATCATACCTTCCTTAAAGGTAGTGCAAACCTCCTCAAAATCCCTGATATGAGTGTATGGATTTTCATTTTCCATACCATGATATGTGGGGAGTAGGGGTACCAATATAGCTCACCGCTACATCTTCAAGCAGCAGGAAATGATACAGTGACGGGGCACTCACTTCAGAGGGTGGATGTGATCCTCATGGTTCTATAGCTGTTGGATTCATTGGGGTTCCGTGCTGACTCATGGTTCTTCTCGTGCGTGGATCCATGGTATCGCTGTGTACATCGACTTCACTCGACCGGGTCGCCAGTACCGATTCTGCGCGCCTAAAGTTCTCTCGTCCCAAAGACTGCATACACAATCATACACAACCGAGACACAAAATTAAAGAGCACAAAACCAACTTGCAAAAAGGTTAGGTTAGCTAAAAAATAAAAACTCGACTGTGATATATATAAAACAAAAACAAATGGAAGGCTCAAAGTGATGAAAACTTGCGCTATCATAATCACAGAAAAAGAGCAAGATTGTTCTCACCGTGATAGCGTCGATCACAAGTACACATCAACTCATCATCTGTAGTTTAGCACCATCCCCGGCAACGGCGCCATTTGATTCGCGCTACGAGGGCTGAGCTAAAATCAACAAAATTTATATACACCTGTTCTACTTCACGCCGTAGTCGTTCATCGCAAAGATAAATGTCTGTATTCTAACACTGTAATGGGTTTTCATCCTAGGAATGACGGTATATGCAAGAAGGTAAGACTTTCTATTTGGACTTTTTGATTTTGTTTCAAAACAAGTGGAAGTAGTTTAACTCACAGAAATTATAAAACTCGAAAATGAAGTGTGAGTTAACCTTGAAGATTTAGGTCACTAACTTGGTAAGTTGTGCAACAAGTGTCCCCTGCTTTATCCTCGTTATGACAAGCAACCTATAGCCCCTGGCATAACCGGATCTATGTTTAACTAGCAAACCTCACCCTAACAACAACTCCTATTTGAGTCAACACAGGTAGCATGCAACTATGGCCCTTTTTCAGTTTGAAACCCTAGCATTAAATATCATTTCAGAGTACTCAGAAGACCATCTAATGAACCGCTGCATCTAGCAATAAGTATGCATCAGATCCTAAAGCATGGAGAGTATCGCCAACCAATAACATTCAAAGCTATTCAACCCTAATTTGAGAAGATGAGGACCATAAATACAAAAGACTGCGGACTTTCGCACAAGATGCACAACATGCATATGCCCCACAACCAAGCTACTTCCTTCCTCTTCAAAGAAAGGAGGCTTAGCCAAGCATCTCTTGAGTTGTCATCCTCAAGAGGGGTGTTTGGAAGCCTAGAAAGTAAGGGAAAGAAGAGAGAAGAGAGGAAAATAAAACCCCAACAAAATACGAGACTTTATTTACATAAAATGAAAACTTACAAATTTTCTCCCCCCAAATCAAGGTTTCCCCCAAAAATTCTATATTGATTTACAAAAAAGAGAGGCTTACATAGCCACCTCAATACATGAAAATACCAAAAAGCCTACAAATTCGCTAAGTTAAAGGACAAGAGAGCAATACACCAAATTTGAGTCTAAGCTAGCATTGCACTACAAAAACACTCATGAAAGCGCTGAATTTCGCTTAGATAATAATTCTCACTAGGTAGCGAACACAAGGCACAGCGAAAAATAGGAAATTCCTCGCTTGCTGCACTCGGCTACACAAATTCCCGCCAGCTTAGCCAAACTTTGTGAGTAAATGAATTTATGAAATTTCGCTAGAACAAAGGCTCTAGCGAAACCCGTGCCCAGCTTAAATCCACAATTTCGTCGATCCCTGCTTAAATTTTCTCTAAACCCGCGAAATTTTCGCAATCCCAAATAAATTTTTAGCAGCCAGCGAAAATTGCCGGTTTGCCGATTTTCACCGCTTGCCTCCCGCCTTTCATCGTGATCACTCTTTCACTTACCTTCAGTTTTTCATTGATTCTCGGGCTGGCTGATGGTCGACACTCAGTTCAAACTTCATGATTCATCATACATCCCGATATTGAACTTCTAAAGTGCTAAAAACCCTCGCAAATAGCCAAAAATACTCTCTAAATGGCATAAGTGCTACTAAGAAGACTTGAACACTTCCAATCAGAGAATGACATGATTAATGCGCAGCACTCCAAAACCTATCTAATATAGGGTTCAAAATTGCACTTACATTAATCAGAATATTAAGAGTTTATACCCACAAAAGAGTCAGATCTTTGCTATGATTTCCGTATACCTCTCCGAAAGACATCACTGCAGATGAGATTCCCGAGTAAAGCTCAGAACTTAGGGGCATGCTAGACTAATATCTGGAACTAATGAACTCGAAAATTACTTGATAGATCACAATTACTCATGGTGTGAGGATTTTAATTAGATTACAGAATCAATTTAGTTGACTTATATTTTCCTTAGTCCGATGAAAGGATCTTGATCCTGTTAGCAAAGATCCGATCAAGGAGGAAAATTTACTAGATTTGAAGACCAGATACCAATTACATCGAGAAGGCTTCAGATTATCCCGTCCATGGGGGCACTCCTCGCCTCCCAAGAAATGGCTGAAGTATTGAAAAAGAAAAACAATCAAATCTAAAGAGTGCCACCTTACAAGTAGTTATTTAGACCATTTGTCCTCGAAAAGGAATATGGATCTCTAAACTAGTGAAATGGTATGGTGTATGGAGAAATCCAAGCTATACTACATTGCTTCGACAAATCTAGCATCTCAACTTACAATTGTTGCGCTTCAAGGAAATGCAAACTGCTTTTGTAAATAATTATCCCCATCCCTACGACTCTCTTCATACCTTTTAGAATTAAGTAGTTGTTTATTTGGTAGATTTTTAGGATTAGTTTTAAATCAGTTTTTGTTTCAATTAAATATCTTATTTGACATCCTACTGTCGCCTAAATAGTGAAGAGCCCTTGTAATCTGGTGATCAAATTCCAATTGGGGAGAGAACCTCCAATCCTGGGAGACGCTATTATCCGACTCTAGAGTCCACTTTATTACTTGTATGACCCGCACTTGCGAAAGGGGTCGAGGTTGGTAATACTTTCATTTCACTTTTCGAAAGTATACTTACTTTTGTTTCAAATCAATTTTTTGAAAGTATTTACCACATTCACTCCTCGCCATATTTTCACATCATTTGTCGGGTCATGTTACAAGTTTCACGCCGTTGTCGATTGTACAATAGTCCTTTGGTAATAGTGTCATAAATTTGTATATGTCTTTTGGTCACTTAACAAGTTTTTGGCGCCGTTGCCGGGGATTAGATAATAGTCCTTGGTAATAACGTCATAAATTTGTATACATTCTTTGGTCTTAACAATTAGCGCCACTTGCGATTTAGATCAATCTCTAAGTGAGGTCAAGTTCACCTGACTCAATCGGGAAGCAGGAGGCATTCCAAGAGTTGAAGAGGAGACTTACTGCTGCTCCTATCTTGATAGTCCCATACAGAGGACAGGGGTACACAATGTATTGTGATGCCTCGAGGGCCGGACTGGGATGTGTTTTTTGATGCAAATCGTGTGAGGGTAGCTTATGGTTCCCACTGACTGAAGAATCATGACAAAATTACCCACACACGATAATACGGGAGTTGGCGGCCATAGTCTTCGCCTAATATTTGGCTTCACTACTTATATGGCGAGAGTTCGAGGTGTACTGCACCACAAAGTCCTAAGTATATCTTCACACAAATGACCTCAATATTCGCAACGCAGTGGACGGAGTTCCCGAGGATTATGACTTCACTGCATTACCATCCCGGGTAAGACAAATGTGGTGGTCGATGCTCACCGGAAATCACGTGAGTATCGGGCTGCGATAGCTTCCCGGGAGGCGCATCGGAGACCAGGGGCAGTTCGACTACAAGATAGCGAGCAGCCTGTGGCAATATCAAATTTAAGGGCTTAGCGCCGCCTCTATCGGGCAGAGCGATTGAAGTCCCATGACAGACGCAGAGTTAGTGTCCATCAGTGGATCGAGTACTAGTCAGTACAGATTGCGGGCCGACCGCCCACGCAGATGGTAGCGTCTTCGTGATGAGGATCGTGGTGGTTCCCGCCTGACCGATTTGGAGAGAGATTCTGTGTGGAGTTTCACGCTTCTCGATTCGTCAGGTGCATCCGTGTGGCACGAAGATGTACCGTGATCTTCGTCGCACTATCGAGTGGGATGAAGAAACTCAGAGGGGACTTTGTTCAACGACATGTCTCACATGTCGCCAGGTTAAGGTCGGCACTGTAGCCAACAGGCTATCAAACATCGGAGGTGGTCAGAGCGAAGCTAGGAGCACGTCACAATGGATTTTGTGAATCTACTTGACACGGACAATCGCAAGGACATGATGCGTATAAGTGATAGTGGACCTACCACGGCTTCCGCATTATTTAAAGAAGGTAGATGACCTTCACGCTAGAGAGATTCGCTGCCACATTCGAGATAGTCCGCTACAGTGAGTACCAGCATCCATAGTGTCGGAAAGGACCCGAGGTTTACGACGCACTTCTTGGAAGAGTTTCCAAAAAGGCCATGGCACTCACCGACCATGAGTACAACCTTCCATCCACGTACGCACGGTCATCTCGCAGAGGACCATACAGATAGAGGACATGTCAAGGAAAGCATGTGTCTTCGATCATAAGGGTAAATGGGAAGAAAGCACTTTCCCTTAGTGGAATTACCACAACAACGCTTATCAGCGAAACATATATAGATGGCACTTACGAGGCTTCAGACGGAGGCTACGCCGATCACCGATTTGTCGACCGAGGAGAGAGCTCCACATCGGTCCAGATCTGATTATAGACACCGAGAAGGTGAGTTTGATATGGCAATGTCGCCTCACGCCACGTAGCCCAGAGAAGAGCTACTTGCACAGCGACGCTCGACCCTTAGAGTTTGATATCGAGATCACGCCTTCAAGGTGATGCCTAAGAGAGAGTGGTCGATTCAGGGTAAGCTGGAAGCCATCGCTGAGGTTTACCAGCCTTCGAGATACTCGAGATGTAAATCAGTGAGCCGCATCGTTAGCTTTACCGCCAAAGATATGTCTGTGTTCATGAGGTATTCCACGTCCCACTACCCGGAGGTGCCACCCATCCAGCTCATGTAGTGGATTTGTAAGATCGAGGCTGACACGTATGGGACCTTGGAGGAGGACCAGACGATCATGAGTAGTGAGATCAGGTTTTGCGACTGCTAAAGACCTCCGTGAGACTAGTGAAAGTGCTATGGCGGCACCAGGAGTAGAGGAGTCTACGTGGGAGCGCGAGGACACGATGCGGGCCACCTATCCCTTCTTGTTTAGGGATGAAGGTACGCAGTCTAGTCGTTTAAAAATTTAAATTACTAGTTTACATGCATGACATAGTGCACGTTGCATACGCATGTGATTTGTTGTGATTGCGTGGAATTTCGGGACGAAATTCTTTTAAGGGGAGAATGTAAAACCCGAGAAAATTCTAATTTTTTGAAAAAAGGTAAAATGGTAATTTCGGTCGAAATCCAAAATTTTTCTAGATCTTGGATGATGAAACTGACTTCACCATTGGAATCGTCTCGCGAAATCTAGCTACCACGTCGAATTTCATCGAATTCCGTGACAGTCGGAATTTCACATTTTTCAAGGCACCGAGAGTAGTGCGGGACACTTGACGCATTAGAGTGGCTCAAGATGAGACACGTGTCAAGTTGTGAGAAAGTCAAACAATTAGCTCAAGTATGGACTATAGGTGACATGTGGCATCATGTCATTAGAGGGAAATCCATGGTAAATGGATAAGGGATAAGGTGTAATCCAAGGTGGCCACTTAGAATGTGACGTGTGGCAAGTGAGAGGACAAGTTCTCTTGACTCAGTTCGACCAAATTGGTTGGGAGAGAGAGATGAAGGGGGAGAAAAAGGAAACCCGATTTGAAAAGAGAGAGTTCTAGGGAGAGAGACTCCACCTTCTCTCTAAATTTCCCGACAATCGGACCGGCACAAAGTGAGCAAGAGGAAGAGTTCATCTTCACTGCAGGCTCATTATAGAGACCGGGTCAGGGAGTTTTGACAAAACTTCAAGAGGTAGGTTTTCCTACTTTGGTTACTTTCACCCTAAGGGTTGTGGTGGTCAGATAACTCATAATGTCTGTCAGGTATCGAATCATGAGGAACCGGCCACATAGAGCAGTACAAAATTAACCTGTCTTAGAACTGGTTGGGTGGGAAGGAAAGGTTTGACGCCAGGCTCTCTGCAATTGTGGCCACATCAAGCAATTTGATGTTAGGCTTTTGAAATTTACATAACCTGGTAAATTTCAAGTTTAAATTACAGTTAAGACACTGGGACGGCCGTTAGCCTTGACGAGATAGGTTCCCGTGATCTAAGCTCTGATAGGTTCCCTGGATGGGGTTCCCCGATGAGGAGGTTAAGGTGCACCGCCACTCCAGGTTAGGGCACCCGGCCAAACGAGTGTTACAGTACGTCCGCCTAAGCAAGGTACCTAGGCCATTGTAAGGCATTCTCCGGTCCTGGCTAGGTTAGCTCTGATGGGATTGAGTTCCCTCAATGTGGGTGAGATGAAGACAGTCACCCTCGTTAGGTCGAGGTATTTGGTCCACTCATTGAAGGCCAATAGGGCCAAAGGTTGGTTGGTTGCAGACGCCCGTCGGGTTAAGGCACCCGCCCGCTAGCGTTGAGGGACATGTATTGGTCAAGCTAAGGAACAAAAAGCCGACTAGGTCAGGCGTCAACAGTATAAAAGTGTTGGTGCTATTCACTCGGATGCAGGAACTCCGCCTCGCTTGGTTAGCCTGACGCATGGTCACCCAAAGATGAGGGACTCGCTGACCGGGTTAGTCGGACGACATAGGGTCACCCCGGATGGGGACTCCATTTCTACCGGGTTAGTCGACGCATGTGGCCACCACAGATAGGACCGTCGTCAAGCTACTGACGGTACAGCTCACCCCGACGGATCGTCAATGGGTTAGCCGAAGGCATAGGTCACCCCGATTAGGAACTCGTCAAGAAGTTGGGGTCGACGGCGAGGTCACCCAGACGAGGATCGCCCACGGTTAGCCTGACGATGTGTTCAATTCCTGACCTGCGACGGCAGTGAGTG
Organism: Tetrastigma voinierianum; assembly: GCA_016808115.1. NCBI lineage: Eukaryota > Viridiplantae > Streptophyta > Magnoliopsida > Vitales > Vitaceae > Tetrastigma > Tetrastigma voinierianum. Next base: position 196,116 of record JAEQBH010004452.1, read on the forward strand.
CCTGAGCCGGCTGGAGATGGGCGTCCGGGCAAGTGAGGTAGACGGTCCGGGTAAGACTGCTAGGTGGAGAACAGTGGCCAATCGAGCAGGTCAGTGTTGATCAGTCGAGTTGTGTGTTATGGCTTGTGTGGATAACATGCAATGTGAAATGTGACATGTTAATGTGTGTCATAGATATATTAACATGGTTGTGGTAATGTATGGAGAATTATATGTATTAATTATAATTATCCATGGTATAAGCCGAGGAATTTTGTTAATATGAAGTGCATGCTTGAACTTGATATGTGGAATGTTGGATAACATGGGTTGGAATTTGTATGCACTTTAATATAAATGTCCAAATAATGCATGGATGAATATGCATGAGTATGTGTGCACATATAATATATACATTTGGCATAATAGCATTGCACGTGCATGAAAACATCGCATGACATGGGTGTGAGTGCATGGTTAGGATCGACACTGTGTTAGGTGGTCGATAGAGTGTCATGGTTGTGAGTCAACACTATATGGTGTTGATTGGTGGACTCGGGTAATGGGACAAAGTTCAAAAGAGTCAGACTGTCTTGAAAGAAATGAAAATAAATATACGTGTTTTGGGCGTAGCAAGATGGTGTAGATCCCCCCCCAAGGTGAAAGACCCAAATGTTATTCACAGTTAGACATGAATCTCGGCGATGTAAGTTCGTGAAAATGTTGGAACGGCCTGCGGCGTGCGGCGGTGAAAACCCGAAAAATCCATGGCCCACAAATATAGGTGAACACAAAAAGAAATTTGATCGAATCAAATGAACATTGGAGGTTTTTCCCAATGGGTTACAAACTTTTAAAAACAAAAACTCTTGTTTTGGAAAATGGTCATTGTGGAACAAAATGACGGTTGGTTTTTTCACACTTGGCATAGGTAGGTGCGAGGAGCTCTGAGTGACTCCTGATACGCATGAGGACATTTCATGCATTGACATTCATGTAGGTATCTTACTTGAATGTGTGTTTGTTTTTATGATCATTGCATGTGCACTTAGGTGGGGAGTAATCCTTGTAGGAGATTATTACTACTGGGCTTTGCTCACCCCGTCGTGGGACCCCCCTTTCAAGTACACAAGAAGACGGCACTCCCTCGAGGCCGTGAGTATAAAGAAGGCCAGGTTGTGGCCTTGAGAAACATTTTGTAAAATATATTAGAACAATATAGTTTCATATATTTTGGTATGTAAAAGAGTCAGATATTAAGCTCAGGAGTGAAAAAAAAAAAATGACCCTAAATTTGGGCGTCACACTATCTTTAATCATCTTATAAGGCATATCATTACCCATGTATACTAATCCTCTTGAGACAAGTTCATATTGGTGAAACCTTTCTGATAAGTCTATTAACCATAATTTTTCAAATCTTTTTCGCCTTTATCTAAAGTACTTGCTACACAAATCTAATGAAGCATTTAATGAATTGGATTCCTTTATATTCATGCTTTTCCCTACCCCTCCTTTATAATATCAACTCTATACTTACCCTTTTCCATTCACATGCCCTTCCTTTCTATTCAAGTGCCCTTTTTTTCTATCATGGTAGGTTTAACTATATACTTAACCTTTTCTAAAAAACTCTCTACTTACCCTATGACTTTGACATATTTTTTATGATTCCCACTAGAACCCTGTTTTGCTGATCTTCAACTAGATATAATTCAAGCCTCGATTTACTGAGAAGACGATTTTTTGTCTTACTTGTGCTTAAACCTACTTTTTTTTTCTTCAAGTACAATAGTCATAACAACATTGAAGACTAGTTTCATCCTCAAAGCACCATGACTAGTTTCAAGTAATTCGGATAGACTTTGGAGAAGTTCAACACATTCCTTCTCTTCTATTTATGTTCCATAAATAATAGTTGAGAGAGCAGAGTTTTCAAGGTATTGATGTGTTCACTCATCAAAGTTGATTCTAATATCCAAAGATTGTAGAATTTCTTTCCAAGAAAATTTTGTTATGCAACAACTTAACTTCATATAGGTTTGTTAAAGTATCATAAATTTCCTTTGTTAACTGTAATTTTGAGATGCTTGACAATATATTATTCGTTACTACTACTTGCAAACTTGCAATGACATTATCCTCCACTTGGTGCCACTTTTTATTTTCAGTCCTTTTTTACCTTTCACTAATTGCTTCTAAGAAATTTCTCATCAGGCAACAACTTCTAATACCTTTTGCTATGCCTTCTAAAAATTATTTCTAGTTTCCTAGAATTGCAGTGGGGGGAGGAAAATGAGCATTATTTTATAGGGAAAAACCAAACCTTAATTTCATTTTTTGGGAGAAACATCTATTTCCTTGAGAGAGTATCATTAATTTGAAGAATAATAGCACAATACTTGATAATGGGAGAAGTTATGTGTCATGCATCCCTTTTATTTGGAGGATAGCCTGAATGTGGTTAGTTTATCCCCAAACTCAATAATCCCAATTGATATTTTAAAAGTAAACAAATGAAAGGAAGAATAGAAAATATAGTTTAAAAACAAAAGGCAAGAAATGTTAAACACAATGGCACTTACATTTGCAGTTTGGTAGCCAACAAAAACCATGGAAAAGAAAAAAAAAATAAAGGAAGAAGAAAAAAAAAATCAATCTCATGCTTTAAGTTGTGCTTAAGTTCAAGTAGTTGCATTGTGTCTAGTTGGGTAAGGTTTTAGGTTTTCCTTAGTCCCAAAGAAAGAAGAATCCAACATTCAAAATTTAAACATCTCTTCCTTTCCAACATTTTCTCACCAACCAAGCATAAAACATCCCAATCACAATTTAAAACGCATTCATTCGACCAAAAAGGAAAATGCCCACATCTTTTTTTCCCAGGAAAGAAAAGACCCAAATCTTTTTTTTCCAAATAAAAGAAATTAAACCCAGTGTAGCAACCTTGCAAGAAAACAAAGGGAAAAGTGAAAATCTAATAGAACCCTAACAAAAAAACTCGAAACCTCAACAAACCCTAGAAGCACTGAAGTGGAATCAAAACCAGACCCACATAACACAAACCAAATTGAATTGTTTCTGACCCACAATCCAAACACATCTGAAGAAACAGTTCATCAACAACCACAAGAACATACAAAGCACATAAGATCAATAAAACATTACTGATTTTCCATCCCACACAGCACAAGAAGACACAAAACCTAACTCCAATCTCTACCATACCACATGGAATACGAATACTCAATATTCAGATTAAAAAATTAGAAAAAAGGGAGAGAGAAAATGGAGAAGAAAATACCTGGAAAATGTAAGGAAAGTCAGCAAAGAGTGAGAAAATGAATGATTATGATGAAAAGAGAGGGCATTTGTGAGTAGGGGAACATGAGATTCAAGTGGGTTATGGAGGCTGAAGGAATTCACAAGATTCGCCTGATTTCTCACACTTGGTTCCGAAAGCTTATTGTAGTTTTTTTTTTTTTTTTTTTTTTTTATATAATTTGATTTGGTAATTATAAATATATTAATAAGATATTATTTCAAAAAAATATGGCTTAAATATTTAGACCTTACATTCTTTTTTTAAGTTGCATCAAATTATTAAGTCTAGAACTATTAATATTATGTAATCTTTTTCCAAATATTTAGATTAATTCCTTATTATAAGTTAGGTACTACTCTAAGAAAAATTCTATGAATAAATAGTATATAAAAAAAATTATGTTTTGATTTTATAGAAAAACCTAATGTATTGTAGCCTCTGTTATTTTTAATTTATTTTTTTAAATTAGGAAACATTTTATTGTATTAATATCCAAATTCGTTCAAATATTTTAGGGGTAATTGATTCAAATAATTCGTTCATCGGCTAAGCAACTTTAAGTAAGTTAAAATAATCCTACGTGGCCACTCTCTCCTCTCTCTTAGCACGTGTTAATATCTAATTGGCTTCTTATTTATTTTTATTTTTTTTTCTAAAACAATATCCCCACCTCCCCTTTCTCCTCCTGCACCTTCAACCCACCGTTGGAGGCTAGTTGGGCACTGAAAATTGAGGATAATGATAACGGCAATGGTAGTGATTTTGGTGGTGGGGGGAGTGGTGGTGGCGGCGGCGGGGAACAGGGAGGAGAATATGACGATGGGGGAGAGGAGTTTGGACGAGTACTAAAATTCGAAGAGGTGATGAAGGGGGTGGAAAATCGAGGGGTGAGTCTTCCTTCGGATATGGGGTAGGCCGTGAAAACTACTAGAATTCGAGAAGTGATTCTTTCTCATTACTTGGATTTACAGGTATGTTGACCTTTTGCTCTAGTTGATTAAAATGCATTTTTGTGTATGATCGATAGTTTTGTGATTTATGGTCCTTTTGAATTGCGAGCTCGGTTTGGCTGCTTGGCTTTGCGATGAAACACTTGTCCATGCTACATAACCACATCTCTGATCCTCTGAACTTACAATGTAACCTTGTTCGGTTCCTAAGAAAATCAAATAATTTATGGCTTTTGTGGATCCTTGTTTGTGTGAATATTTCTTTGTTTGCTTGGCAAGAAATTGCAATATTAGTTTTACAGTTTCTTGGAAAACATTTTGCAATATTAATTTTGGCGGATCTTTCTTGTGAGTGAACCCTAACTCTTAACACCGTAATACACTGTTTGGTTTGCAAGAAAATTTTGTCATAGTTTCATTATTTTTTTTTACCAAGTAATGCCTTTATTGATTCTCTGTCCCACTTTGAATTATATTCCTTAATTATTTGACCTAGCAAATTGTTTTTTTTTAGTTTGGTTACCGATAAAATAATGGAAAAGCTAAGTTATCCTTTATGTTTATTAAGTAGTGTAAATTCTAATTGGTTGCGACAAATGCGAGCGTGAAAGTAATCTGTATTGACGAAGAAACACACACTGAACATGGGGAATAGCTTCGTTCATCTTTTAAGATGGCATGTGGAAAATGTGACACCCTAAAACCCGGGGGTCCCATTGACTAACATTCAACCTGCGAAAACACTCCCTTAGGTCATTGCGCACCTAAGCCTTGATACCAAACTAGTACCAATTACTTGTGGACACCGAGTTACTCGGCATGACCTTGATACGTCTCTTTACTAGGACCTATTCATTCATATTTAAGTTAAAAATATGAGAATAATACAATTAAATACAGTCCGTAAGAGTCTAGTCACGACCCTCTTACCCTTATTACATGTGACGCCCCAACCCGAGGGTCCGATTGACAACCAATCAACCCACGGAATATTCGTGGTCGTCGAATGATCTGATGTCCACGCTGGTCAATCCCATTCACAGGGACTCATTTCTCTATATTTTTCTTGCAAATGTATACAACTTCCCATATTATACAAGAGTTTGATACACAACTCTTTTACAAGCCAAAATATATTAAAACAGATTGTCCCAATATATTTTACTGTAAAACATAACAATGTTCAAGGTCACAACCTCGACCTCTTTCATACCACGGCCTCGGCGAGCCGCCCTCTTGTTTACCTAAGAGGTTGATCCCACGACGAGGTGAGCAAGGCCCAGAAGATATATCTCCCCGCAAGGCTACTCCCACCTGCGCACACGCAATGCTGCCACACAATCACACAATCGACGCCTCGTATGTCATGAATAAGATGCGACCAATCATGACCCAATCCCGAGTCCTCAGTGATTCCCTCACACATGCATATGTCAAGTGTGAAAAACCGTCATGAGCCTTCCGTCCATGACCCTTTTTCAAAAACAAAATCTTTTTGTTTTATTTTTTTATTAGACAATCTCTAAAAATATGTGGATAGCCTCCGATCAAGATTCTTTTGACCGCCTTCGAAGCATCGCGGGACAATCCCACACGATTTCGTCAGTTCCAGAAGTATTGTGGACAATCTCCGAAAACTACTTCTTTCTACGAAGTAGGGACAAGCTCCGATATATATATATATATATATATATATATATATATAGAGAGATATATATATATATATACATATATATATATATATATAGGATGTTTCCAAGAATCATTTTCATTCTCGATGTACCTTTCAAACCCCAAAACAAGGTTGATCATTTCCATACACTCACACCATGTCATGCAATGCTCCTATGTGGCAAATGTAATGCAAGTACACAGATCGCTCACGCCACATGTACGCTGTGGCGTGTGTCACATGCAACATATAACCACACATTGCATGTCAAGTGGCATGGATAAATTATGTCTAATGCATATAATTTTTTTTCATTTATCCCACATAATTTCACATTAACATATTGTATCAATTTCCAAGACACACATTAGCCATTCGCCATAATCTCTACGCACTTAGCCTCATAAAGATCTATACTTAGTTAAGAAATTCAACACTTTAAATATCACAAAAAGCTAACACGTACTTCCTGCCATGCCATACGCAGCTCGAAAGACTGTGAACAACCTCGCTTGAAAATGTGGTTCCGAAACCAGACCGATCGTTCTCAACTATCCGTGACCTAGCCCAAAGCTCAGCCCATGGTTTGGCTAATCACTTCATCTTATTAAATGTTAGACTCAACGAGCTTTCTGTAGAGTCCAAGAATGTACAAATCGGAGTTCGGACGGGAAAGTTATGGCCATCCGAAGTTAGCCCCAGCTGGGATTCGCAGGTAGTGCGGCACCTAGCATACCCCGTCTCCATTCTACCTGCATTTGCTCAGTCTTCTGTGGACGCCGTGCTCGACCCTCGCTGTCCCGAACTCATATACTATGTCCATGACCGTCCCACAACCAAAAACAAAGCCACACAGTCGAAATAACCACCCTCGGCTGGGCGAATTGTTAGTCCTCACACGGCCCCTAGGGCATGAAAATGAACCAGAGTAGGAGTGAAACCCCATTCCTCGAGCTTCACTGATTTAATTTATCCATCGGTTGCCGTTGCCCGGGAGGAAAACCTGTTGGTTCTTTCCTTTTTTCCCCCTTCTCCTTCCTTTCCTTTCTTTTTCTTTCATTTTTTCTCTTTATTTTATCCTTTCCCTTTCTCTCCTTTCCTCTCTTTCTCTTTTCATTTCCTCCCTTTCTATTTTCCTTTCCTGCTTCCCCCTCCTTCTCCTACAAACTGTTTGTGACCTCCCATTTATATAAATTTATTCCCATGTGCTGGACATTGTTATGTGTCTTAGAAAAGACATGCATTCATGCTCACTCACATGGCTTGCCATGTGTCACCATACACACGTATGTGTCACTCACATAGCTTCTGTCATGTGTCACCTACATGGCTTGCCATGTGTCACTCGCACCCATGCCTCCAAAAATATTAGGGTTTCAGCCATCTCTAAATTCAACGAAATTTGCCTAGGCAACTAAATTTTGCAAGACAAACCCAACAATGGGGTCCGTTTCGTCATCCGAGATCTAGAAAACTTCCAGGTTTTCAACCTATATGTATCGACAAATTACTGTTTTGCTCTTTTTTTTTTTTTAATAAAATTTTCAATTTTTTTCCCGGGTTTTACATTCTTCCCCCCTTAAAAGAATTTCGTCCCAAAATTCACATACACATATACATACTATCACATACATATGCAACAGTCATTTTCTTTATTAAATGACTAAAAAACGTACCTTCATCCTCGAATGTTGAAAGGATATTAATTGGCACGCACAGTCTTCACGTCCCATGTCACCTCCTCCACTTCGCTACCACAACACCTTCACTAGCCTCACCTGCCTCCATCAAGAAACCCGCTTCTGGCCGTCCATAATAATGCATCGGGTCCCTCCTCCCCGAAGGTCCCATCTATATCAACCTGTCAAATTTCTAATCCACTACATGAGTTCTGGATCTCTGAGTAATCTTCTTCTCGTGAAAGCATGGAGACATGGAACACTCCTATGACACCCCAACAAACTAGGTGGCAAAACGCCTGAACCGATATGCAACTGTGCCTACCCTCAAATGATGATAACCAATGCGAAGGTCTATCTTAGAGTAGACTCGCGCCCCTCTCAAATGATCAAACAAATCATCAATCCTCGGTAAGGATACCGATTCTGATTCGCAACCCCTGCTCAACCGTTGGTAGTTAATACACGTCGGCTGGTCTTGTCCTTCTTTGAAAATAACCTGAAACCCCAAGGTGAAGTGCCAGTCTAATGAACCCTCTCCTCGTCCAACAATTCTTGCAAATGACTCGAAGTTCCGCAACTCAACTAGTGTCATCCTATGTGGAGTCCAAGAAATAGGCATCGTACCAGGATGTAACTCGATGCATAAGTCTACATCCCTTGGAGGGAATAATCTCAATAACTCATCTGGAAAAACATCCTCGTACTCGCAAACTACCCGAGGTAGACTTACGTCCTGTCTCACCTCATCCTCCAAGGTAAGGCTTGCTAGCCAACCCCCTCAACTGTTCGTACCACCTGGAGTCAAACATAGTCTAGGGTAAAGCATCGTGCTTATCCCCCTGAAACACAACATAGACCCCATCTCGTGTGTAGGCAGTAACTCTCCTACAATCACAATCGATGACGACTCGGTGTGCCATCAACTAGTCCATCCCGAGGATAACATCAAACTCGATCATGTCCATGACTCTCAAATCCACTATGAGTAGAATCCTGGAGATCTCTAACTTATAATTGTGACATATCCACCGAACACTCACCTTAGTTCTGAGGGGAGAGCTCACATACAAAGGCTTCTCCAAGGTCTCGGCCTTTAAGCCCAACTCCTCCACACACGATGCAACAATAAATGAATGCGATGCACCAGAATCAAATAATATCTTTGCCCATAGGCGAGATAACAAAAACATACCCTGTATGACTAACTCCTCTGCAGGCTCAATCTGTGGTACTATGGCGTAAACACGCCCATGGGTCCTTGAAGTGCCGACCTGTGGCCCTTGACTTATGCCTCAACCCATACTTTAGCCTCTCTTACCTGTCTGTGATTGAGAAGGTACTTGCGTAGTACCCTCGCTGGCCCGATCCTTTGGCCCATCAGGAGTGAAGGAACAAGCGGTGTCTATGGATGCTTACTTTGGTGCACGAAGCTGTAGTGTCCCATAAGTTTGGTATCCCTGCCTCTGGGGGCAATCTCGTCTCACATGTCTAGGTTGCCAGTGATGGTAGCATACTATGTCATTTTGCACATGTCTCTTTTACCTACGCCACGGCCTTGGCGAGTGACTGCTTCTGTACATCTTTGGACGTCCTCGAGGAATAGAAGTCCTCTGCTTCTTCCTCGAGCTCGAAGAATTCTGATCCTCATTCCTCTTCTTACTAGCACCTACATCTCGGATGCTCTGAGCATCATCAATCTATCTTTCTATAGACATAGCTATGCTGACCATAGAGTCCATATCCTGTAGGAGAAGTCCCGCAATCTTGCCCCGAATGGACAACTTCAAACCATCCTCAAATTTCCTGACCTTGGCATAGGCGGCCACATCAATCATCCACAAAGCGTCTTGGCTTTCTGTGAACTTAGCCACGTTTTTTAGTACTATCATGGATCCATGTCTCAACCTAAGAAACTCCCGAGCCTTGGCATACTTAGCCGATGTCGGGAAAAACTTGCTCATAAAGAGCTCTCGAAAATCTGCCCATGTCATGGCCTCCCAATCCGTGGAGGTTTTCACCCAATCCCACCATACCTTGGATTCACCCTCTAGCTAAAATAATCGCCCGGACAGATCAGGTGTTTGTCGGAGTAATCTCCATAGCCTCCCAAACTCTCTACACCGCGGGAACCAATGGTTAGCCACTACAGGTCCCCTCCTCTACGAGATGTGGGAGGATGATGTGCTCCCCAAACCTCTGAGGTCACTTTCGACCCTCACATTGCCCGGTGCACTAGTGCGTACCAATGGTGGTAAATCACAGCCCCTCCACATCGCCTCCATAAATGCTTACTTATCAAAGCCAGGCAATGGTTGGCTACTGCCCCGTGGACAACCTCTACGTCCGCACCCTCGACTTGCCATCTATACAAGTTAAGATAGCAATTTGAGATTCTCTCATTTCATTTATCACATTAGTGGTGCATAATGCGAGCAATAAATAACTATTCCTACATAATCATGCTTATTCATTTATAGAACCCCTAAGGTTACATTTTCTAACCCTAGTGTTCTTCAATTTCTATACACATTTTATCATGCATATATTCACACAACCACAATACATCTCCCGTGGAACATATTAGAACAGAAGCGATCGATACTGCGATAGGTGTTCTGAACCCATGCCCACCTAATCTGAGTATTTGTATACCTAATTCTCGATACTTGACTACTTAATGACCAATGTCAGAAAACAGCGGTGAATCATACCCCACCCCAGGGCTCTAGTGTCGTTAACCTAAGCTCTTATACCAGAATTGTGACCTTGACCAGTCACGGTTGGCGGTATCAACTGCGAAATATTCGTTGGCGTCGGATGATCCGATGTCCACGCTAGTCAATCCCATTCACAATGACTCATTTCTCTATGTTATTTTTCTTGCAAATGTATACAACTTCCCATATTATTATACAAGAGTTTGATATATAACTCTTTTACAAGCAAAAATATATCAAAATAGATTGTTACAATATATTTTACAAATATAGTGTTCAAGGCCACAACCCATCCCTGTTCATACTCACGGCCTCGAAGGAGCGTTGTCCTCTCATGTACCTGAAAGGGTGATCCCATGACGGGGTGAGCAAGGCCTAGTAGATATATCTCCTACAAGGGCTACTCCCACCTAGTGCCACGTCACTGATATGGTTACCTGATCACACACACAGATAATATGCGCATGTCATGAATAAGATGCGACCAATCATGACCCAATCTCGAGTCCTCATTAATTCCCTCACACATGCATATGCCAAGTGTGAAAAACCATCATGAGCATTCCGTCCATGACCCTTTTTCAAAAACAAAATATTTTTGTTTTATTTTTTTATTGGACAATCTCCGAAATATAGTATGGACAGTCTCCGATCAGTACTTTGGTCAGCCTCCAAGAAGTAGTGTGGACAATCTCCGATACGTACTTTGGTGAGTCTTAGAGAAGTATTATGGACAATCTTGGAGAATCATTTGCATTCTTGATGTACCTGATTAGTGCTTTCAGTGCTTATTTTGAACCCCGTTTGTGCGAGGTTTGAGCATTTTGTCTGTACTAATCAACGTAATTAACTTGAATTTGCACATTAAGATCCTTGCTATTCTCTTGATCGCATTTGTGGCTAATTTTGTAGTTTGCAGAAGCTATTTATCATAGAAATTGTTGGTCGATCCAAGCACGAAGGGGTCGAGTCAAACTCGACATTGTGAATGGGGGCCAGGAAGGAAAGAAGAGCGAAAATGCAAGAAAATTGGGCTACGGAAATTTCACGGGTTGCGAAATTTTATCCTGCGAAATTTGCGACCTCTGAGAATTCGAGCGCAAATATTTTGGCGACACGCGGAAATTTCGCGAGGTTGCATTCCTTCCTCCTGCCCTTTATTCACGGCTCTTGCCAGCTGTTCATCACCTTACTGTTGGTCCTATTGCCAGTTTGTCTTGTTCACCTTTTTGTTGCTTTTGGTTTTTCTTTTATTTTGGCCCCCTTGTAATAGTGTTTCTTTATGTTATTTTTGTAATTTGTGAAGGGGTTTGGCTATAAAATACTAGACAAACAACGTCTTGAAAGCTAACTTTTGGCTCATTAATAAATTTGTACGAAAGCTTCGGCTTTCCACCACCCCTCTTCCTTTCTCTCATTTTCTAGGTAGCCAAACACCTCAAGGATGACAACTTGAAGGATGGCGGCTAAAACCCTTTCCTCCTTGAAGTGGAAGAAATTTCTTGGGTCACGGGATCTTAGGAGCTCTTGGAGGTTCATGTTTCTCACGCGGTATTCACTTAGCGACTGTGTTTCCTTTGAACTCTAGGTTTAGATCCCTTAGATTCACCTTGAATGGTTATTACTTGATAATCTTTTGGGCTCATTGGATGCTTAATGTTAGATGATCCATTGATGTTTGTTAGTTATCATTTATGATTCCTTGTAAGGTGAGTCAAGGAAAATTGTTCTTCGCTGTTGGAGACCACTGATGCTCTGTGATTACCAATTTTGAAGGATAGTTAAAGGGTTAGGTTTTATAGCTAAATGAAGATCAGTTTGGGAAATGACTATAGGTCATCCCTCCCCAGCCCAGAGAAGGACCATGAAAACCCTTAGTTGCCACTATGAATCAGGCCCGGTGACCTAACATTTGAGGTTACATTTTACATTTTAACTTATTTTATTTTCAGTTTTTAAACCCTCGAAAACCTCTTTGTTTCACGAACTGAAAATCAGGCAGAATTCACCATTTGGCCTTCACTTTGTAAATCATTTGTGAAGAAACTCATCCACGAGTTTGACCCTAAACCGTATCACTGAGTAGCTTTGCTACGTGATAGAATTTAGGATATAATTTTGTTGATTAAGACACCTCTTTGTGGCACAAATCAAATAGCATCGTTCTGGGGATGGTGCCCTAAGTGCATTTGGCGAGCTATGGAACACTTGTGATCACGATCCTGGGATTACGAGGTGAATGCTCCTTTATCATCTTTGGTATTTCACGATTAAATTTTTTTTTTTCATTTCACTCTAAAAAAAAGAAATTATTGTTGCAGAATTGTTTGTGTTGTCTTGTGTTGCCCTATTCTTGCTGCAGGAGTGCATTTTGGCTTGAATTGTGGTCAAATGGAGCACCTAGGAGAGCAACCTTGTCGGTACCAATGGAGAAATCCCGATGCATATAGGTCCATGAGGACTATATAAACCCCCTCATGGGTGAGTGCACCCTCTACATGGTTCCCAGAAATGCACCATGTGATACTTTAATACAGATGGAGGAACCACCTAAATCACTCATGGGAATTTGTATGCACCTCCACCTTCTTCACAGTATATAGCCACATACATTTTCAGCTTCACCGATAACCTCTCGATTGAAGCGGCCCATGCGAACCTTACCAAAAATTGGTGGGTGACGTTGTGGAAGAAGCCGAGAAGACATTCAATATGATCAAGGCAAATAATTCATACTGTGGAGAACTCTCTGAACCAAAAATTAGATGGGCTTCAAAGTGAAATTGATCATAAATTTGACAACCTGCAGAAATCAATTTCAAGGCTTGCCAATCAGCATGATCATCAAGAGGAAGAAAATTCAGAGGGAGAGTGCCTGATTGACACTATTTTGGGTGAAGCCGAGACTCAGTTGCAACAGGAGAATTGATGCAAGAACAAGTAAAGCTCACGAACTACCGGCGGGGAAACGAGGGGGGTTGGGAGGTGGGTGGAAGAGGAAAGGGCGGGAGGGGAACCAAAGCTTATCCTTAACCGTTCCCCATAGAATTTGGATCGAGTGCCCGCGCCCTGACCCGAATGGCCCATTACCAATCCACATCTGCTTTACACGCACCATGCAGCACGAAACACCTACGGCAAAAGCCATCCCATCTGCGCACACAGACTGATCGCGCAGAAACTCCTCTTTGCCCAAAACTAAGGCGATCCATCAGCACTTTGTGCAAAACTTCGAAAAGTTAGTGGCCTCTGCTCAAACCTTGCCACTACATCGAACATTGTAGTTGCTCACATTGCATGGCATAACGGATGGTTTGAGTCTTTGGTTTAGGTTTGGAGCACGGACCTTAACCCCATTTCTACAAGCTCCACCGTTCAGTGGCCTCAATTTGGCGGTTTTGGGAGGCTGGAGTCTCCCCACTTTTGTTAAATTTTCTGCTTTATTTTATTTTATTTTGATTTTAGTTAATTTTCTTTTTAGATTTTCACCTCTAATTTCGAGAATTCAATCTTTGTGTTTAGCTTATTTTTCACTTTTTGTATTTTTAAGGCGTTTTTCGGTATTTATTACTGCCGGAGTTTTTATCGGTTTCTACAATTAGAAGGCAAAAACCCCGAAAAAATTTCGCGGCCTGCAAAGTTCGCGAGGTTAACGTCATAACACCCTTGTATTCACAGTTTTTTTTTGTTTTGTTTTGTTGTTTTTGTCAAGTGTTTTGATCTACACTATTCCATTTTTTGTCTTTCCATATTTTAAATATTTTATGATATATATATATATATATATATATATATATATATATATATATATATATATATATATATATATATATATATATATATATATATATATATATATATATATATATATATATATTTAAGTTTGCATAGTATATATAAAAATTTTAAAAAACCAAAGATAAAATTCGCGACCCGGTCGCGGGTTTGCGAAAATTTTCCTTGACCCACTTTCAATTTTTCATTTATTTGTTTTTATCATAACTATTTCATCCAAACTCCGTTTTAGGTAATTTTAGTACTGTTGGAAAGCTTAGAGAGTTCAGAATCCAAATATAGCCATAAAGAACACTTTTGAAATTACTATGAAGGTGTAATTTTCAAAATGCTCCAACTGATCACTTTTTTCCTTTCTTTTCTTCTCCTAACTTGTTTATTTGAAGCCCAAATGGAGTGAATAAGGTCTTGATGGAAATCTTGCAAAGTCTCCTATCCAAAAACAAGCACATTTCATCAAGGAGGTAACACTCCCTTCTCTAACTTTCTAATTTGAGCCCCATTGCGGACAATGTGACATTTGGTTGGGGGGAGAGTTAGCGAAGGAAGTGGCATTTATTTATGTTTTTGTTACTATTTTGAGCAAGCCCATTTTGTGATGTTCAGAACTTCAGTTTTCTCCACAGTGAAAGCTATTATACTATACGACTTACTTTTTCAAAATTGCACCCATTTTTTTGTGTTTTGCCTAGCCTACGGTTTGAAAAATTGAAACATCCAATTTGTTATATCGTTAGATTGGTTCCATGCTAGTGGTGGATGATTAATTGAATCCTTGCTGCTTTTGAACTTTTTTTTCCACCTCTATCTAACCACACAGCATTGCATCGAGGTTTCAACAATAGGTGAAAAAGCGCCTAACCTCTTAAACTTTGAAACCTATCTAGTTTCATTGACCACGCTAATGGGTTAAGGACCCACTATGAAAAAGAAAGAAGGCCAATGTGTCTTCCCAATTAAAAGAAGAAAAAACAAAAACAAAAACAAAACAAAGAAAAAAGAAAAGAAGAAAATTGCAACGGCATGGCGAAACAGGAAACGCGGTCAAGGGGTATATGGAGAAAGTCTTTGAGCACGGTGCCTAAACCAAGCGGTTTAGAGACGCGACTTAGTGCTTAACTCTGCATGGGTGGATGGTGAGGTTTAGCGAGTTGTAGGTGCTAGAGTTTCGAAATCGATCAGTCAGAGGTGAAACACGAAGGACTGAGTGAATTCGAAAGATCATATGACTTGGTGCCTAAGCCTTAATTGGTTAGAGTCATCGGTAGATCCAGATTACATGGACTTTAGTAGGTCGATTCCTTGGCTTTGCCCTATGACAAGAGTTGTGGAATAAGAGTGGGTCCTGATCTTTTTAGGTTGGTTAGTATCCTAGGTAGAGGCGGTAGGTTGGTTAGGGGGAGAGTGCAGTTTAGCAATTTATTGTTGAGCGATCAGACAAACACTTAGCTTTTGGTGGAGATCTACGGTTGATTCACCCAGAGAGGGGCTCTTTTGATACTCAATTACGTATGGAATTCATTACTCTCGAGATAGTTATTGGAGCAGAGGTTAATTGATTCTCATTGAGGTTAGGCATTACTCATTCACAGCCTTTTGAAATACCATTTTGAGGCACTAATTTTGATTTTTGTTTGTATGCTCTTTCTTTCTTTCTTTCTTTCATTGTTAAGGGACTAGCAATGTAGGTTAGAGTGTGATTAGTGCTTTCAAAAGTCTTATTTTGTTTATTTATTAACGAGTTTGAGCATTTTTGTGTACTAATCATTGTAATTAACCCAATTGCACATTAGGGTCAAATCTTATTATCTTGATCGCATTTGTGGCTAATTTTGTAGTTTTACAATATTTATGCGAAATTGTTGGTCGATCCAAGCATAAAGGGTCGAGTCAAACTCGACGTGCGTATCGAGGAGACCGGAAGGAAGAATAATAAATCTCAAAAGAAGAATTAGAGTGGAGTACCACTTAACTGAGGCATATATACCCAAATTTTATGACCCTCTCAATTTAACAGTTGAAGTACCTTCCTCCATATCCTTATTGAAAAAGCTCTTGCCAGCATTCATCCGCCATGTTGAATTCTTCTTTGCCAGTTTGTCTTGTTCACCTTTTTGTTGCTTTTTGGTTTTCTTCTTATTTTTCCCCCATTGTAATAGTGTTTGCTATGTTATTTTTGTAATTTGTGAAGGGGGTTTGGCTATAAAAGCCCGGACAAACCTTTGTCTTGAAAGCTAACACAGCTCATTAATAAATTTGGCACGGCTCGGCTTTCCCTTTTCTTCCTTTCTCTCATTTTCATTGTAAACACCCTCCGAGGATGACAACTGGAAGGATGGCGGCTAAAACCCTTTCTCCTTGAGTGGAAGGCTGACCCAGGTACAAGATCTTAAGGCTCATGGAAGGGTTTCATGTTTCTCACGCGGTATTCACTGCGACTTTGTGTTTCCTTTGAACTCTAGGTTTTAGATCCCTTAGATTCACCTTAAGATAGTTGTACTTGATAATCTTTTGGGCTCATTGGATGCTTAATGTTAGATGATCATTGATGTTTGTTAGTTATCATTTATGATTACTTATCAGGTAGTCAAGAAGTATTCTTGCTGTTGGAACCATGATGATGCTCTGTGATTACGATTTTTCAAGGATGAATTTAAAAGGGTTAGGTTTTATGGTAAATGAAGATCAGGTTGAAATGGCTATAGGTCATCCTCCCAATAGCGAGGAAGGACCACAGAAAACCCTTAGTTTACCTATGAATCATTGTTTCTTTCATTTCAAAGTTCATTTATTTTAACTTATTTTATTTTAGGTTTTAAACCCTCAAACCCTCCATGTTTTTACCAAACCTGAAAATCCAGACCAATTCTATTTGGCCTTCTGTAAATCATTTGTGTGAAGAAAACCATCCACGAGTTCAACCTAGAGCAAGCTATCTTGCGGTAGCTACTACGGCGAGTAGGAGAATTAGGATATAAATTTTGTTGATTAAGACACCTTCGTAGCGCAGATCGTACCATCGAACCCAATTACAAGATTAGATCATTTCCATGCACTCACCCTTGTCATGCGATACCGGGTGCCATTAATGAGTAATATTGCATGTCATTTCATGCTACATGTACGCTACTTGTCACATGCAACATATAAAGCACACATTACATGTCAAGTGACACAGAAAAATTATGTTTAATGCATATAATTATTTTCATTTTTATCCCATATAATTTCACAAATTAACATATTATTCAATTTCTAGCAATAACACACATTAGCCATTCAGGACCATATTCAGACCAGGACTTGGCCTCTAAAATCTAGACTTAGTCCAAAATTGCAAGCTTTTGTAAATATCACTGAGTTCAACAGATTTCCACACTCGAATATACGTAGCCACAGGCATTTCCATAACCCTAGTTCAGAAAGCAGTTTGAAACGACAGGTAGTTCCTCAATTTGTCAGTGACCCTGGCCTTCTTTCGACCCATGGTTTAGCTAAGCACTTCATCTTATTAAATTTTAGACTCCTTGAACTGTAGTCTAGAGCGTCAAATCGGAGTTCGAACGGAAAGTTATGGTAGTCCGAGGATTGGAGTTCTTGGGTCATAAGGAGTGGTCGGAAATTTGGGCATACCCCCGTTTTCCATTCTTCCCAGATTTGCTCAGTTCCGGGACGTCGTGCTCGGCCTCGATTCTTTCCTCTTTTTTTCCTCTTTCTCCTTCATTTCCTTTCCTTTTCTTTCATTGTTTTTCTCCTTTCCCTTTCTCTCATTTCCTCTATTTCTCTTTTCCTTTCCTCTCTTTCTCTTTTCCTTTCCTACTTTCCCCTCCTTCTCCTATGAACTGTTTGTGACCTCCCATTTATAAAAAATTCCCATTCCATGCAAGTTGACACATGGCTTGCCATGTGTCTTGTAAATGCATTATGTTGCATAGCTTGCCATGTGTGCCATGTTTTACCATGTGTCCCGACATAATGCCTCGAAAAACATGGAAGTGTATCTTGATTCCACTTGCAAAGGAATTTCCTAGGCAACTTAATTTCACGAGACGAACCCAACGGTGAAGTCCGTTTCGTCATCAAAGATCTAGAAAACTTCTAGGTTTTCAACCTGTACGTATCGATGAATCACTGTTTTGCCATTTTTTTTTCTTAAAATTTTCAATTTTTCCCGGGTCTTACATTACATACCCAACTATATTGAAAATAGTCCAAAAGAATTTAATTACAATTCTTTTATACAAAAATACATGCTAGAACTAGTTTGTTCCAAGCACTTTTTACAAAATGATTTATTAAAGGCCGCGTAATCGGTCTTAGCGATCACGGCCAATAGAGCAGATCACCAGGTGTATACCGCCCACACGAAGGGTTGTCCCATAAGGGTGAGCCCGTGATAGAGAACACCTCCTACAAGGACTACTCCCCACCTAAGTGCACATGCAATGTTCACTCAACACTATCACATTCACATTCCAATAAGAACATGCTAATTCGATATGGAATCCTACGTGATATGCCATGAAATGAGATGAGACTCAATCATGTACCATGCACCCAAGTCCTCACCGACTCCCTCACACAACGTCGAAGCCCATGTGTGATAAACCATCATTTTTGATGACATCCAATGATTATTTTTCAAAAAAAATTTCATTTGTTTATAAATCAAAAGCTTTTTGGATGATACATCACAATGATAATTTTATATTCAAAACCATGCGCCTTTTTATGGGTAGCGGATTTTTGGTGTCACACCGCAGGCTTCGTAAACCTAGACACATTTACGGCCTTTCATCGATGGGAACTATAGCTAACCATAATTGGCTAGTCTTTCACCTGAGGGGGGATCTATCCCTGCTTGCTGATACCCGACACATATTTTCTTTACCATTTTAATCAACGGAGTGCTTGAATTTGTTGAAGCTTGTCATTTAAGCAGAAACCCAGTAATCAAACGCCAGTGCGCACTTTACCATTTAATGTGATGTGTGCATATGAAATGCAATATTCCATTGCGTGTTATATCATGTCACATGCATAATGAATGCTACATGGACAACCTGATCACCGCTAGGTGCCGTAGACCCGATCACATCGCGCATATGACTGCATACATCATTTCATTCATATCGATATATCATAAACATATATCAACATTCACATTCAACGTGTCATTCTATGATCAAGCAATGAAACACACACAAGCAAGCCATGTAATGGTCATTGCACATAACAATTCATCACATGTCGTGCGTTTGGAGTACTGTGTCAGCGTCGAGAAGCAGTCGCTACATTTGTCAAGTAGTGGCACATAAACAAGTCACCTGATGGCCCGAAGCAAGCCCGCGGCAATCGCCATGGAGCCACTAAGACTGACCTAAGCGAGGCCACAAACACAGGCCTCAGACAGTCGTAGGCTTGCATAGGCATAGCCTTCCTTTGCCTAAGCGAAGTGGTTCACCTAGGCGACGATAGCCCTCGCCCGGGTGGACAGGTCTCGACACTACGTCACCGGGCTCAGCCTGAGCATACATGCCCCGCGCTTCATGAGACCCCTTCACTGAGCAAACCATCCCGCCGCTTTGGCGAAGAATAATCTCCACGAGAAAGATTCACACATTTTCCTAGGCGAAGAAACATCGAGCAAAACCCGAAAATCCAGTTTTTCTTCGCCAAACAAGCCCTTAAACGAAAAACCCTCTTTTCTCGACCCAAATATGAAAAGTAAGCCAAGGTAGGAAGAATCCCTTACCTCTAGGAAAATGATATATGGGTAGGAAGCCTCCTAAACCCGACAACTTTGATTTCCCAAAATTTCCCCTCTTGTATCTTCGGCGAAATCCCTCTTTCCAAGTACCCATGCATACCCCTCATCGATGCGATGAACTTTCATTCTTAGCCAGTCAAAAATCGACCAACGGAACTCTGTAGATCTTGGGAGGAAGCCTTTGGCTCTCCTCTTTCTCTCCTATCCTCTCTCTCTCGATCAACCAAGAAAAATGGACTCTTCTAGCCCTCATTCCTCTTTTGTCCAAACTTAAGTTTAAGTTGGATGTGTGGCCCACTATGTGCCACATGTCCACCCTCATTCGGGTCCGATTCTAGCCCGAAGCAATTTATTTCGTCTCTATTCAAGTTCAAATTATATCCCATGAACTTAACTCAAGTCATTTCCCAACTTCCGAGATTTTCATAAACAATCTTGTAACCAGGAGTCACTGGACACCCATCACCTCAAAAAATATGAAAATTCGATTGTCTTGGAATTCGACAAAATTCGTCTGGATAACTATATTTCTTCAGACGAATCCAATAGTGAGTTTCGTTTTGTCATCTGAGATCTAGAAAATTCTCAGGTTTTCAACCTATACTATTATGGCAATTTACTATTTTGCCATTTTTCAGAAAAATAAGTTTCTCAAGTTTTACAGAAAATAAACTCAATGAGAGGGAAGGTGGAGGTTGTCTCTATGAATTTACTCTCTTGAAGCTATTGTATAAAAAAAACTCTTTGTCTCCTCCTTCCCTGTTATGTGCTTGGTTTCGTTTATGAATTGTTGGACTGCTAGATGAGCATTATAAGGAGGACAATCGATGACGATTGAGGAGCCTCCAGGTTTTCCATTTTTCCAATTTTCTTTAATTAATTCTCAGTCACTTTGATCTGTTATTTTCTGTTTTTTTTTTTATGTTTTTTCTTCTTTTACTTTTGAAGGTATCTCTCATGGCTACTTCCACTTTTTGGAAAATCCCTTGTTTTTTAATCAACACATACAGAGGGGTCGATCAATGGGTTGCAGGTTGAAGGTTGAAGGTTGAAGATGGAAGGTGGAAGGTGGAAGGTGGAGGTGGAGAGAGAGAGAGGAGAGAAAGGGGGTGGAAAGTGGTTTTTCCACAAAAATCTAGATTTTTAATTTTTTTTTTTCATGTTTTTGTCGTCGTCTTGTGCGACGTGTTTTTGGTATCATCTTAGTACAATGATTTGGTTTTCATCGTCTTATTGCAACACTTTCTTGTATGTGGGTGATTCGAGCAACAAAGTGGATTCGATAAAGCAAAGACATCAAATCAAATCGTCGTCGTCAATATGAATCTATCGATGTATTACTACTTGAAATCAATAAAATGAGTATGTTGTGGTGGTCACAGTCCCTCCACTCGAGCTTGAGTAGTCACAGTGGCCTAACCCCATCCCCATCTATGATGCCCTAAAATCTAGGGATCCGTTGATCACCCATCATCCTATAGAAATCCTGTGGATATTATGTAACTCAATACCACACCATTGTATCCCATTTACTGGGATCCGTAATTTAAAAAAAAATCGGATAGAGTCTCCTTTTATGCAGGAAGCTCTATCTAAAAATCCTTTTATGTACAACAAGCTGAAATGCATGTTTACCAGGGGCTTGATATGACCTGATGACATGCAAGGTCCATTTTATGGTAAAATTGACCACATCGGACGTTTATCCTGATCATATAAACCGTATGGTATATTAAAAGCAGTCCATATAGGTTCATTACAACTCTTTATATATTATGCAAAATAATTTGTTCAAATTATTTTACAAAAATACAAAAGTATTTATAAGAAACCCTGGTAAACTTATTTCACCTTCACGACCCGAGTTAAGGAACCGTCCCTTTGCGCAAGTCAGCACCTAAATTTTTTTTTTTCAGTATAGGAGTGAGCCACGCCTAGTAGAGTAATTCCTTCGAGCTTCTCTACTAAGTGCACATGCAATGTTCACCTTCCACATTTACATCCACAAATTTGAGTAAGAGTATGCAATCTATGTTGGAATTCGTGTCATGCCATGAAATGAGATGAGACCCTTTGCGTACACCATACTTGGTGCTGCAGGCTCACGTCATACCCGAGTCTTTACCGTCTCCTACCACACTATGCAATGCCCATGTGTGATATCCGTCATTGATGGATTACATCCAATGATCATTTTTGAAACCAAAATCACTTGTTTACAAATCAAAATCTTTGTATGTTAAACCTCGAATGATCATTTTATTTACAAAACCATGTGTCTTTTGTGGGTAACGGATTTTTGGAGTCTCACAGCCAGCTCCGCACAATGTCTACACTTTTTGGACTCTCATCGTCGAAGTATAGTAAACCAGTATGGGTCTTTCACCCAAGGGAGTGTCTAGCCCTTCTTGCTATTACCCAACACAAGTTTTTCGTTTCATGCAACCGTGTGACTCTATTGGACTTCATCCAACGGTATCGAGCCCACTCATCAAATCACCAATTGTGGTGTTTGATCCTAACCATGCAAAATCTGCCATCCATGAAATGCTAATGTTCTCGGCAGTATATCCAATGCAATGTGCCATTGCATATTAATGTCAGTGTCTCTACATACGAATGCCATGGTGGACAATTTATTCCTTACATATTTAACCATGTATCATGACATAAATATATTTCCCAAAATAACAAATTCATTTCAATGTCAATATATAAGTTATATTAAGCATATCGGCCATTCATCAAAATAATAATTATCAAGCATGTACGAATCAAGTAATACCACCCTTCACCCTTAAGGCCAATTATGGCATATATAATGCCCACAAAAACTGTAAACCCCCACATGTCTAAACTACCAACAATCGTCCACTTAGCTCCGTTTTGCATTTAACGTCTCCATTTACATCCTAAATCAAATTATAAGAATAATAAGTATAAAATGCTGAATAATAAAAGAGAAAAATATGACATTTTTCATTCTCACCAACAGTCAGCTAGAGGAATTGAAGAAAATTTTTTATGGATATACTAGCTCATATCATGTTTGCGCGATGACTTTAAGAGACATATGGTAATTTGGTTTTGTTAATAAATGATGCTTAGACATGGATCTTTATGCAAGCCATACTACCAATATTGGAGATGGGTATGAGATAGGATTTGTGACAAAAGACACCCAAACTCGAGTTAGATAAGTATAGAAGAACCAAGCAATCTGACAGACTACATTTCACCAATTTGATCATAACTCTTTGTTGGAAAGTCCAAATGATGAACCGTTATTCTTATTACAACCCTAACTCGTATACCTTTCCAACCAGGTCAAGCACATACTAGAAACAGGTCTCGAGTCAAATCGCTTTATTCTCAAGTCGATAAAGTACCCATAACGGTGGTATTCCTCGGGGTAGTAATTTTAATGTTTCCTTCGAGTGTAAATTTATTTTATTTTTGAAATAAATCATAAAATAAATGTTTTTAGGTTGGGAAACACATTTTAAAAATGAACCCAATATCGAAAAACCTTAGTGTGTCATATAGATCAAATTGAGATTTTAGTGGCAAACCTGTACTGGAGAAACCAAAATAGCCCAGCTTAACACTGAAATTCAGTAAGTGTACTGGTGTTTAAAAAACCCCATTCTTTCCTCATTTCTTTCTCACTCTACACCCCACACCTCTTGGAACCCTAGAGATCATTAGAGAGGAAGAAAGGAAGTGGAAACAAGAGATTTAAGGGTAAATTCGAGATCAAAATTCAAGATCTTCACACAAACTAAGGATTTAAGGTAGTTTTCTCTCATTCACTCATCGAGGTTGTATTTATATATGTATGTTTTGGGCTATCAATGTTATATATTTACGATATGAAATCATCCTCTCTTGGGTCTTTTGCAAAGATTACATAAGCCGGGAAAGCAAAGTTAGGTTGAATCACCCATGAAATCCCTTTCTGTCTAAAAAACCTAATATTCGAAAGTGATGCGGATTTTCTTGAATGTAAGTTCCTTTGTTATTGATTTCTAAATCATAGTGATTTTCCAGTTGAGTAGTAAAATGACGTGTGTTACGATCTCTTGTATTTTTCCTAATTGTTTATTGAAATTGCCTCATAATGGATTTGTGGATCTTGGAAGAATTGCTT
Organism: Tetrastigma voinierianum; assembly: GCA_016808115.1. Lineage (NCBI taxonomy): Eukaryota > Viridiplantae > Streptophyta > Magnoliopsida > Vitales > Vitaceae > Tetrastigma > Tetrastigma voinierianum. The sequence goes on from JAEQBH010004452.1 coordinate 220,153, forward strand.
GTAAATCGGGATTTATAATCATCGTTGCGTGATGTGATTTTTGGTATGATATGTTCTTGTATGGTTGTTGGAATGAACATGGGTGAGAGGTTCCTTGTAAGAATGCTCATTCCTTCTCAAGAGGTTCCTGGTAAGGATGCTTGGGAAACACTATCGTGATGAGTAAGAGGTTCCTTGTAAGGATGCTTATTCATTCTTTGTGTGTCTTTACAGATGTCTGTAAAAACAAAGATAACATGGAGGGGGTGGAGATTACTGTTAAGTATGCTACCTGCCAAAGAGAACCTTGAGGGGGTGAAGGTTACCGTCAAGTATGCCACTAGCCCAAAAGACTTGTTAGAAATTGTTTATGGTGAAAATGATTATTATTTTTACGCGATGCTCATTTATTCATTTAATTACTGTTTTTACATAAACCTGAGATCTATTTGAAATGTCACTGTTTTATGTCAAATTATATATCTATGTTATGTTGAAAAAATGAGATCGATCATTTTCCATACTTTTCTAAACCTTGTTTGAGTTTAGGAGGATTTTCCTACGTAGCTTTCACGCCTCAACCCCCTGCTATTAAAAAAACCTCCTTTCAAATTCTTACCTCGCGAGGCAATGGAGTCAAGGAACCCATGCATTGGGAAGCCCCACTTGAGGGGAATCTAAATCCCAAGGTGAACATGTAGAGCTATTAGTTTCTTTCGTACTAGACTAGAGAAATTATTTTGAAATCATGTAAAGTCTATTATTTTCTATTCCACCGCTAAGCATTTAAGGTTTAATTCTTTCGAAATGTAAATGCCAATGGGTTGGCATATTCTTTTGATATTTTGGCTAGTATTGGCTTATTCTTTTTGAAGGTTATTGTGGGTATTATATACTGGTGAATGGAAAGCTGATAATATTGTAAATATTTTATGGATAAATGGACCCAGGTGGTTGATGCGTAGTATAATTGCACAAAGTTATGTTCTTTGGGTAGCCCGAACAAAAGGAGACTTTGCTCTGGCCTGCTAAATTAAGGACCCCCGGTTATTTATAGATTTTATTAGTGCTCTCATGGTGTAAATGGTTGTTAGTATGTAATGCCATCCAAGGGGGTATTTGGGGCGTTACAAAAAAAGGCCACACAAGCAGCCCCAAATCGGATCTTGATTTCACACAACCAAAAAGCAACACACAAAACCGACCACAAACGAGCCATAAAACGACAATTAAAGTCATTTTAAAACAAGCCAAACAGCCCCTTAGGGCATTAATTAACAACTGATACCTTTATCCAAATAGTCCCTAAACACTTTGGGACATATTACACACAATCACAAAACAACACACAAAACCGGCCACAAATGGGCCATAGAACGGCAATTAAAGTCGTTTTAACGCATGCTAAATAGTCCCTAAGGGCAAGGATTTCAGCCAAACAATCCCTAAGGGCAAGGATTTAAGCCAAATAGCCTTTAAACCATGCTTTGAGCATGCCATGGACACTTCAGAAATCGGGCCACGAAACCGGCTACAAATAAGCCATAAAAACGACTTTAAACATTTCCTAAATCAGCCAAACAGGGCCTTAGGACCTTTACACCACATTCTCCATGAAATCAGCCCCTTAGGGTGGAAATAAACCATAGTAGGAAAAATCCTTACCTCTTGGAGAGTAATAGTGTAAGACCCGAGAAATTCCAATTTTTGGAAAAATGGCAAAATCGTACTCTGATTACAAAATTGAAAGAGCGATAGTGGATTCTGGAATTGCCTTTCTAGGTCTCATGACTAAACGGATTTCACCGTTGAATCGCCTCGCCAAACTAATCCAGCACGTGAAAATTCTCGTGAGGATTCCGAGACGCCTGAGTTGGCATCGCCGAGGCATCGCTGCCGTAAAGTCAGAAACGCGATTTTCGATGCGACAAAAATCACATATAACGAGTGCGCACTATGCCATGGCGGCATGAGTAGAAAAATGATAAAAATGGACGGTCATAGTACCGACGTCAAACTCGAGAAAGAAGGGAATTACTTAATTAAATGGCAATGTGAAGTGACAAAAAAATGCTACAATGTCGCTCTTTCTCCTTATGAAATGAAGAAAAACGTGGGAAACTAAGGGAGCAAATGTAGTTAAAATGGCGATTTTTAGTGTGAGAAGGTCTGACTTCAAAAATACGGAAGCATTCGACCGTCGGGCAGTCTGACAAGAAGGAGAACCGTCTCTAATACGGAGAGGCTACGCGTGGACACCCTGGATTGCGGAGTTTCGACAAACTCCGAGAGGTAGGGGTTTCTCCCTACTTGAGTTTTATTCCCATTTTAAGTGTTTTACGAATGTTTGAGTTGAATGAGGCCGTTAGGGGCCGTTTGATCTGTCCCAAACCTTGGGACCGAATTGATACAAATTTTTTAAAATCAATGAGCAATTGTGACGCTCTTACCTGGCCGATTTTGGTGTAAATTATGCATTTGTGTGTTGATGCGTGTATTGATCGGATTGAGGCCGGAAATGGCTGTGAAACCCGGGTTCACTAAGTGAACCAATGAATTGTGATTTTTTGGGAATAGTAACCGAGGGTTTCACTATTCCCGAAACAGTGTTCTCAAAAAATATATTTTTTGAAAATATATGTTGGTCGAGTAATTCAAGTAGAATTGCTCGTATTTGATCATTAGCCCAAGTGAGCTAATTTTGATGTATGAATTAATTAATTTACATGACATGATTGTGTGAATTGATTGTTTGTAAATATATGCATGTTTATATATTTACATGTGAATTAGACTGTATTGGAATTGGCATACATGCATTCCATATGCACTGGAACACCCTAGGACTATAGGAGTGAGTGCATGAGATGAGTCTAGAGAAAACGGTTCGGAGGGTTGTCTAAAAATATTAATTATCGGAGGGTAGTCCAAATTAAAAAAATATCAATCGTCTGAGCGGCCCAATTGATATTCATCGGAGGGTAGTCCACAAACAAATAATATATCAATCGTCGGAGCGGCCCAATTGATATATATACACATCGGAGGGTTGTCCACAAATAAACAAAATAATAATTTTCATACGAGGCTTAGGCGAGTGTGATGGAGTCGGTGAGGACTCGGGATCTGAGTTGGTCATGTAGACATTCAAGCAGGACTGCGATTTGCTTGAATGTGTGTTTCATCGAGCTCATTGCACTGCACTTAGGTGGTGAGTCACCACTTAGTATGATTCTCAACACATCGAGCATTAGCTCAATTGTCGAGGGATATTATCTACAGTACAGGAGCGTATGAATGTCGTCCTAGAGACCGAGGATTAGAAGAAAGTCAGTTAGGCTTTGATGTATACATGTATTAGAACTTTTTGGGTTTAATGTACAGATTGTGATAAGAGTAAAACATATTAACTCAGAATCTATCAAGTATTGGGTATAGAAGTTGATTCATAGTTGGCATGTATATTGAGTATTGTTTATGGGCCCATGGCCATTTTAAATCATAAATCGTTATATTGACCGTTTGGGACAGTTTATGCAGCCCTCAGATTCGTAGAGCCCTCGTACAAAGGAGACTCTGCCCGATTTTTGTGAAAAATGTCGGGTCACCCGACATTTATGAGTATTCCGCGGGTTGACGGGTAGTCAACGGACCCCCTGGATTTGGGGCGTCACAAATAGAACTGAAGAAGGTCTCGAGAACACCTCCTAAGCCCGAAAAGTCCGATTTCCCAAAATCTCCTTCTTCGGATCTTCGGTGAAATCCTTCGTTTTTTAGTACCCACGCGTAGCCCTCGTCGAGTAGATGAACTTTCACACTTGGCTCGACGAATTCCGACCAATAGAACCCGTAGATCGGAGAAAGAAGGTTGGAATGCTCTCTTCCTCTCCCTCTCTCACATTTTTTTTTTCATTCCTAGCAGAAAATCTGCTCTTCCATTTTATCCCAAGCCTCTCACTTAAGTTTAAGTGAGTGGCTCATGTCACACCACGTGTCCGCGACTGGTCCGGGTTTGTTTATGTCCTGAAATGATTTATTTCATCCCGCCTTAAGTTCAATTTATTTTATAATTGAACCTTACTTAATTATTTTCCACTTTCAATATTTTTCTCAAAAATCCTGTTTTTGGGGTCAACCAAACACTTGTTGCCCGAAAATCGTGAAAAATATGACTATCTCGGAATTCAACTAAATTCATCTGGGTAACTAGATTCCACAAGACAAATCCAACAGAGAGGTCAATTTCGTCATCCAATATCTATAAAATTTCAAGTCTGTAGCATGTACTGTGGAGACAATTTATCGTTTTGCCCTTTTTCAAAAAAAAAAAATTCAAATTTACCAGGGTTTTACATTCTTCCCCCCTTAAAAGAATTTCGTCCCTGAAATTCACACACACAATCACATACAAGCACATGCATATGCAATCGTCATTTTAACATCAACTGACTAAAGAACATACCTTCATCCTCAAATAAGAAAGGATAATTGGTACGTATAGTGTCTTCACGTTCCCATGTTGCCTCCACTCCTCGATGTTTCCACAACACCTTTACTAGCCTCACGGTCTTACCTCCAAAAACCTGATCCCGGTTATCCATGATACACACCAGTCTCTCCTCGAAGGTTTCATCTGCAGCAACAACAAGCTCGCCCCAATCCACCACATGGGTCAGATCTTGAGTGTACTTCCGGAGCATGGAGACATAAAATACCGCATGAACACCCGATAAACTTGGCGGTAGTGCCAACCGGTAAGCAACCGTACCTACCCTCGAAGGGTCTAATATAACTCGATGATAGCTTTCCCAGCTTACTGAACCTTACCACTCTTTTCTTAGGCGTCACCTTCAAGAAGACATAATTCCCTACCTCAAACTCTAGAGGTAGCCACCATCTGTTGGTGTAACTCTTCTGCCAGCTCTGAGCCGTGAGAAGATGCTTCCGTATCAAATCCACCTTCTCAAAGGTTTCTTTAACCAAATCTAGACCCATGGTAGGTCTCTCTCTCACCTCCTTCCAACAAACCGGAGATCGACAATTCCTCCCATATAATGCCTTATAGGGTGCCATCTGTATGCTCGCCTGATAACTATTGTTGTAGGTAAACTCCACTAAGGGTAATTGCTCTTCCCAGCTACCCTTGAGATCTATAACGCATGCCCGTAACATGTCCTCTAAAGTTTGGATGGTCTTCTCTAACTGACCGTCCGTCTAGGGATGAAAAGCAGTGCTCATCATCAACTGTGTCCACATGACTCGATGGAAACTCTTCCAAAAATGAGTCGTAAACCTGGGATCATAATCCGATACTATAGATACTGGTACCCCATGTAACCAGACAATCTCCCCGTATGTACAACCTGCAGAACTCCTCCAAAGTAAAGGTCATCCGCACAGCCAAAAAGTGTGCCAACTTAGTAAGTTGATCCGCTATCACCCACACCACGTCATGCCCTCACGATATTTTTGGCAAGTGAGTTACAAAATTCATTGTGACATGCTCCCACTTCCACTCAGCTACCTCCAAAGGCTAGAGTAATCCCGCTGGTCTCTAGTGCTCAACCTTTACAGAGGCTACTCCCCACCTAAGTGCACATACAATGTTTACCTTGACCAAACCACTTTCACACCATAATTCCAACAAGAATATGCAATCCTAGATTGGAATTCTACATGTCATGCCATGAAATGAGATGCTACCCACTCATGCACCATACTCGAGTCTTTACTGACTCCCATACCCGAGTCTTTACCGACTCCCACCACACAATGCAATGTCCATGTGTGATAAAAATTGTCATTGATAGATTACATCCAATGATCCTTTTTAAAACAAAAGTCATGTTTTTATAAACCAAAACTTTTGGATGTTATTCCTCAAATGAACATTTTATATACAAAACCATTGTGTCTTTTGTAAGGCGAATTGAGTCCCACCGGCTGCCCGCACGACTTCTACACCCTTGGACTTTCACCATCGGAGGTAATAAACCAGTCTGCCTTTAACCCGAGGAGCAAGTTCAGCCTCTTCGCTATTACCCGACACAAGTTTTCCATTTCATGAAACCATGCGACTCTGTTGGACTTCGTCCAACGGTACCGAACCCACCCATCAAATCACAAATTTTAGTGTTTGATCCTAACCATGCACCCACACCCATGAAATGCGATGTTCCCGTGCATAATGCAATGTGATGCACCATTACAAGATAAGGCCATGCTCCATATGTGATGAATGTCATATGGACAATTTAACCATACAATTTACCTTGTATCATAGAAAATTATATTACATGCATATAATCTCCAATATAGCATTCATAACAATGTTAATACATTTAGAACACATATATTAACATTTATCAACCACAACAAACAAGCATGTTATCACATATCAAGCAACAACACACTTAATTCTCAAGGAAAAATGTGGCATATAGAGTGCCCAAAACAATAGTTCAACAACCCCTTAACCCGGGCTCAAAACATGCCAATCGGGCCCTTAACATTCTGGGTTATTCTTTTTAATCCCAAATAGTCCCTAAAAACTTTTTGAGATATATTACACATAACCACAAATGAATATAACAAACCGGCCTCAAAACGGCCATTAAAGCCATTAAACAGTCCCTAAGGGCTAGCATTTCAGCCAAATAGCCCTTAAACCATACTTTAAGCATGCCATGGACACTTCACAAATCGGGCCAGAAAACCGGCCACAAACAAGCCATGTAAATGCCTTTAAACAGTTCCTAACTCAACCAAACAAACCCTTAGCACCTCTATACAACTTTTTCCCTAAAATCATATGGTGGAAATAAACTAGAGTAGGAAGAATCCCTACCTCTTGGAGCGTAGTAGCATGGGTAAAATGCCTCCCTAGCCCAAAATCTTTTATTTCCCAAAATATCTTCCTTTGGATCTTTGGTTAAATCCCTCCTTTTTGGTATGTAAGCGTAGCCCTCGTCGAGTAGATGAAGCTTCACTCTTGGATTGATGAATTTCGACCGATAGAACTCCGTAGATCGTAGAGAGAAGCTCTTGGTTCTCTCTTCCTCCCCTCTTTCTCTCTATGCATGAAAAGCCAACAGAAATGAGGTGGGATATTTTGTCCTAAGCATCTCACATATTTAAGGAGTGTCACCGCGCCCACGTGTCCGCAATCGTCCGGCCATTCCGAAACGACGAGCTCGGTCCCGGTTCAATTTCAAATTATTCTAAATGAACTTTAGTTAATTTATTTCCCAACTTTCGAAGTTTTTTATCCAAATCCCGTTTTAGGGGTCAATCAGACGTCCGAAGCCCCAAAAAACGTGAAATTCCAACTATCTTAGAATTTGACAAAATTCGTCTGGGCAACTAGACTTCGCGAGAAGAATCCAACGGTAAGGTCCATTTCATCATCTGAGATCTATAAATTTTCAGGTCTGCAACCTGTATTGGAGTGACAATTTACCCTTTTGCCCTTTTTTGAAAAATTCAAATTTACTCGAGTTTTACATGCATAGTTTAAGTTGGGGGTATCGAGGGAATCTTCCTTTTTTTAAAAAAAAAATTTCCAACAGCTTCAATTATCCTATCTTTAGTGCTTTCTTTTAGTTGTTTATATATGTTTTCAATTTTTAGGTAATTTTTTTCATTCTTAGGTTGTTTTTGTTTTAGTTGAGCTTGTTTTGGAGATAATTATGATGCCTATGATGAATAATGATTGAAAATTCTTTCACATGAAGAAAATGAGAGTAATTTGAACACAAAAATAATAATGTTTTGACCTTGTAGTTGATTATTTAGGCTAAAAGTTCTTTTGAATTTGAGCACAAGTCATGTACCCTTGTTAGTTAATTTTGCTTGGTTTAGAGAAGAATTAGGTGAATATCATTCTATTTTGATCTCATGAGACTCTAGAACTTGTTCAATTATCACTCAAGGTGAAATCCTTGGCAAGACAACAATTAGGAAATGATATAGGTCATCCTGGATTCCATGAGCCTTCTAGCTAACCTTTTGTGCATATATCCATACCACTCGAGCCATATTAGCTATTTTATTTTCAAGAAAATCCAAGAATGGACCTCTCGTCTTGCGTCAAGACCCTTCACCAAACCTATGTTTACCCTAACATGTGAGTGTAAAAGTGATATCTTGTGAATACATGTAGTGTGGATTGGGGATATGGTTGAAGAGGATGTGCCATGAATGGAAAATAAAAGGAGGTTTTGGCATGGAAAAAGAAAAAAAAATAGTAGAAAAAGAGAAAAAGGAAGAATAAAGCAAGGAGGAGTAAGTTTAGCCTCGTAGCCTTCCTACCTTAAGCAAATAAGTTCTTAGGGGTGTTCTACACCTAATACCCTAAGGCCAACTGGTCTGGGAGTTACTATCCTAAAGCTTGTTACATAGGGTAGGTAAAAATCTTAAAGGGGTTGAACATTGCACTACTCTATCCCTTGTAATATGACAAATAAAGCTCTTGGTGTTCTTGTGAGGATGGTGAAAATCATCCAAGTTTGGGGGAGCTATGAGATAAAAAAGATGCAATAAGCTAAGTTTGGGGAAGAGCTAGTGAGCCAATGTGAGATACCAAAGGATAAGCAATCGAGGGAGAAAAGATGAAAAGATGTATGTTTTGGGTAAACCGGGGTTTAAAATGACTTATTCAACTACCTTACCTACATACACCTAAGTCATACACTATGCTTTTTGAAGACCTACTGATCCTAAGAGTCGTGGTAAAGCCTACATGAGTGGAGACTGATATGTCTAACAAGCCTAAGGAGTCTTATACACTCAAGTGAGAGATCCCCATTCCACTCAAACTCATCTAATTCCATCCGAATTGCAATTGACCAAAGAGGGGAAGACTACACACACACACTAGAGAACTTTGGTTTAGATTGTTCAACTTAAGGTCAATCTATTATTTTTGAAAACGGCTATCTTGAAGTTTTCTTTGTGTTGTATGAAGGTTAAATCCTTGAGGCATTTTTCATTCATTATCTCAATTTTATACTCAACATTTTTGTTAGTTTTAAATAAGGAAAATGTGTTGTTTCCTTGCTTGAGGACAAGAAAATTGTTAAGTTTGGGGGTATTTGATAGGTGTGAATCTTGTTAGCATTTGTAGTATGATTTTCATGTATTTATGTAACCCAAATGCTAGAATTCACACCAAATTCCTAAGGATTACACTAATCCCCCATTTTCTTATGTTTTACAGGAATAGAAAGTAAAAGCAAGCAATGAAATGATTGAAAGAAGAGAAAGCAGAAGCTGTGCTCAGCTGCCCGCTTCAATTGTTACATTATCCTTCACGAGGCGACAAAGGATCTAAGGAAGACTACTCTTAGATTCGCCTAGGCGAACCTAACCTTCGTTGAGGTGAAGGGGTTCACCTAGGCGAAGCTTGCCTTCACCAAGGCGAAGAACCAGTATGCCAAAAGGAGACACGTGCCCTTCGCCAAGGCGAATGACTCTTCACCTAGGCGAAGAACATCAGGCTGGAACAACAAACATTGCATTTTTTGCCCATTTTCCATTTTGATAAATATATGTATTTTAGTCTTTATTAGGGTTCTCGATTTTTTAGAGTGGGACACCCCTCTGTGGTTTCTCATCTCTCTTCTTCTTGAGTCATATTTTAGTGTTTTTAGTTTCTTTTTTGTTCATTTCCACTTTGTTTTGAGCTATTATTGAAGATCTAGCTCATTAGGAGTTTCTTGCAACTGTGGGTGTAGAGTTAGAGACGATTTTCATCTCTCATTTGTTCAGATTCTAAACTCTACTCTATTTGTAAATCTTTCGCATATATTTATATTAAAATTGATTTTGTTGGATTACTGGTTGCAATGAGTAGCTAAATATCCTAGGTTGATTAAGTTGAAGTTAATGCTGGTTATTATATATTTTATGATGGTTCCGTGAACTACAAGCCAGGTGGATTTAAGGTATTTCTTAGATTATCATGGTTTTAACTAATTAATCCATACGAGAGTTGGGTCTTTACACGCTTGATTACTCCTCAAAATCGGGTCCCAGTCTCTTAAGGTATGAATTAGTTAATTGAAATACTAATTAACCTAATCAAAGAAGTCTAGGAAATTAGGAATGCCTAATACTAGATGGATTTCATTAAGAGTAACACCATCTCAACATTATGTGACGATCGTATGGACCGAGAGGTGATCAATTCGAGCGTAGTCAGGGTAGTCCTATTGTATGGACCGAGAGGTGGCCAATAGGATTCTCGAGGAAAGCATTTCCTTATAAAAGTACCACATTTAACGACCTAGATGGACTGAAAGGAGAATAGGGAGTTAGTATGAGAAATTGAGGGGAAACACGAAAGTGTAAACCTCATATTGGATTCCTTGGACATGCACAAGTATACGTTCACTTAATTAATGCTTAATGAATATAAACCATAAATGCATCAATGGAAACAATCAACCCTAGAATATTTCCTTGAGTTTTATTCCCAATATCACTCCATTCCTTGGGAGTGGACATTAATCACACCCTGTTTTCTTTTGTTTTGTTTTGTTTTTAGTTTAGTTTAGATTAGAAAAAATTCTTTTCTCACCACTCTAGTCTCTCAAATAGTGAACAACTTCGCAGTCTCTCAATTTCAATCCATGCTAAAACCACACCTTCCTTGTAGGGTCGATAACTAGACTTGTTAGTCCTATAAAACCCAAGAAAAAAGCAATTTTTCTGAAAAATGCCAAAATAGTAATTTGTCATTGTAGTACAAGTTGAAAACCTTAAATTTTCTAGATCTCGGATGATGAAACGGACTTCACCATTAGAATCGTCTTGCAAAATCTAACTACCCAGTCAAATTTCGTTAGATTCCGAGATAGTCGAAATTTCATGTATTTCGAGACACAGGTGTCAGATGACACAAGGAATGGTGCCACATGGCAAGCTTAGAGAAGTGCACATGGCATGAGAGACATGTGGTGTGGAAATTTCCACTTAATGCATGTGTCCATGTGACACATGGCACATGAATAGTAAAAGGAAAAAATCCATGGCTCACCTTAGAACATGTGTTATGTCGTGAGAGAAGTAAAAATGGGAGTGGAGATATTTTTAGGAATAGCTTAGGAGAGAATAAACAATTCAGTGGAGAGAGGAAAGGAAAAGAAAGGAAAACAAAGAAAAAAAAAGGAAAATAAAATCAGTGTGTGGGAAAGGAGAAAAAGAAAGAAGGGAGAAATGAGAGAGTAGGTCGTGCACTCTCCGATTGATGTCCGATAAAGTCGGAAGTCGATAGGCCGAGAATTAAAGTTGGTCTACTTGACGAGAGCTACAAGTAGGTACAAAAAAAAATTAAAAAAAAAACAAAAAGAGTTAAGGTTTTCTCCTACACTGGTTCTTGATGAGTCTTAAACTCATCTATTTTTAATCCATTTTTCTGACTTATTTTTAATATATTCAGATCTGTTTTAATGCCAAATTATGAAATATTCATCAACTTGGTGTTTTGCAGGCTTTAATTCAAAAAGGAGAAAATACCAGCAAGAAAGAAGAGAAAAACTGTTAGCCTAAGTCGCGACACAAAGGTCCTCGAATATTGATTAAATGAGCTTATTGCGATTAAAAGACAAATGTCGCGATTAAACGGGAAGAATCTAACAATTCAGCTAAGACAAAGAAAGTTTATGTTGCGACAAGGTTTTTCAGCAGGATGTCAACACCAGGAAGAATTTGTTGCGACAAAGAAGCTCCTATTGCGACAAATGAAACAGGCAGAAAGCATAAATTCTGTCGCGATAAGGGATCTTCTGTCACATCACTGACTATTGCAACATGGAAAAGCTTGCTGGTACGTGAAGAGCTTCAAAGAGACCACGCGACAAGGTAATGTATGTCGCGGACACCGAAGAAGAAGTATCCGTCACACAAAGTGATGGCGTCGCGACTGAAGGAAGAAGAAACCGCTGCGACAGATAAACAAAGTCGCGACATGACGCCGCTAGTAAACTAACTCTGGGTCGCAATAAAAGAATCCAATGCCGCGCATACTGTCGGCTGACGTTTCTATGTCGCGACAGGATCTTGGCATGTGACACAAAGATAAGATGAACATTACAAACAAGGTCGCAATGTGACTTTTCTATGACAAAGATCTCCAACACAAGGAAGAGAGGTCTCTGCCGCGACATAACAAACTCGGGCCGCGCCCACAAATATAAGTTGTCACATAAGTCCCGTCGAGCCATAAAAACCGAAGGCGACAAAGAAACATCAACAACAATTAAGAGGCTATGTCGTAAGATCAAAATGAAGTTGTAATAAGAAATCAAGTTAAGTGGCTACAAGACTCTGTCGCGACATACTTTACTGGTCACGATAGAAATGCTAACAATATAAGAAACATCGTTGCAATAAGAACCAAACAGAAATGTTGTCATGACATAAAAACTAGGTCGCGACACCAATTTGAAGAAGTTGCACAAGAAACACTGTCGCGCCACAATTGTTGATGTCACAACATAACTATTCCAGGAACAACACATAAGATTGTCGTGACATAGAATGGTTAGAATGACAGACTTTGCGAGACATATTGTTAAGGAGCCAAAGAAAGATCTGTCGTGATAGAGAAAACTCTGTCGCGACAAAATGAATATGCTAAAGAAATTATTACTGTCACGACCAAGAAAACTCTGTCGCAACTAAATCTAAGAAGGACCACATGGAGCAGGTCGCGATAGACCCCTACATGTTGCAATAGAGACCTGTGATGAAGATTTAAAACTCTGTCGCAACAAAACTTTTAGGTCGCGACAGAGAATGTAAATTCGTCGAATTTAGATCCAATGATAACCTCGAATTTAGGGCCCAAACTCTAGGGCTCTATAAATAGAAACAATTTGATGAAAGTGAGGCAATCAAATGAATTGACCCAATCCGTAGCTGCCTAGGAGTCGAGGACTCTTTTGTATTATTTTTTTCTTTTTTTTCTATTTTATTTTATTTTCTTCGCATATTAGAATTAGCGAGAATTTCTATCGTTTACTAGACTCAAACAAGGAATTGTTCAAGTTTAGAAGTCGAAGCAAATTCGTTGAAGTACACTTCCCACCATCGTCTCAATCCAATGAAATCTAGATAAAAGCTGGAATTCATTTCTTCAGTTGATTGCAGTTGTAGAGGAATTTTCTTTATCAGTATTTATGTGTTAACTGTAATCCAATTTTTAAGAAACACAACTTCCGCTAGGAAAGATCTGATGTTAGTTATGGTCTTTTCTGCACAATTAGAAAGAATTTTCCTAGGTTGAGAGTCTTGAAATTATTTGAATGGTAATGTTCATGTAGTGAATTGTTCCCAATATTAGAAACTTATACCCATAAAAGGACTATTATCTGGCTCTGATTTCCAGGAGGCCCTCTAAGTGACACAGAGATGGAGATTCCTGAAAGCTTGAATCAGTTACTTAGGGGTATGCTAGAATAATATTGATGAACTAATGAGCTCTGAAAGATTACTTAGATAAATCTTCAATTTACTCATGGTTTGAGAATTAGCTGACTAATCTATCAATTTAATTTCAATTTGAGACCTCCGTCTCGAGGGAATGATTCTGGATCCTGTGTTAGCATAGATCTAATCAAGGAAAGGGACAACTCTTTAAGATATCAAGGATGGGACATCATTCATCTTGTAGAAATCTGGCTATGGCCCTGTCTTGGGAAGCAAGAAATCTACAGTCATAAGAAAAGGGTATGAACTATTGGAAAAGAAAAACAACCAGATCTTATAAAGAAATTATGATTACAAGTAATTGATTAGAAACATGTTTCAGAAATGAACATGGTTCTCTAATCAGTGAAACGTATGGTTAAGGGAGAACGAAACTATATTACATCATTTTCACAATTTCAGATTCCAATCCATGATAAAATTGAATTAGATTATGATGCAAGAATTGATAATTTCACAACAGTGAAATCCAAGTGTCTACTTCCAACAATAATCTAGTTCAATCCAGTTTATGTTAGGGATTTTAAAATTTTTCCTTCATTATAGATGTAGACATTTAAATAGTAACTTAGTTCATCATCAAACTTCTCGTGGAAATGGAAGTTCAAATAGTGTGGAACTTGAGTAGTTGTGGTAGTTGAATTTTAAATTATTTTCTATCTATGTGGGAACGATATCCAAACTTATAGGTCCACTTTTATTACTTGTAAGACCTGTGTACTTGCAGTATTAAGACCAAACTAAATCTTTAATGAATTAATTGACAAGTTCATTTTCTGAACATGCTATTTCTTTGGCTTGAACAAGTTTCGTGCCTTTATTGGGATTTAGCATAGTCCTCGTTGTAATGGTGTTATAGATTTTTATATTTATGATTTGGTCATACCAAGTTTTTGGCACTGCTGTCAGGATCAAAGGAATTTAAAATCAATATTCGAAAAATGCTAATTTGGGCATTTTTCGTTGTTTTACAAAATTCGTAAAATTAGTAAAACAGCTTTTAACAGGAGTGGTCGAATGTTTATTGATATTTTGAAGCCTAAATAGGAGATATATCTTTGATATCAATCGACTCCATTTGATCTCGCATGTTTTTACTTTCATGAAGATTTTAAATGCATAGAAACCATAAGCAAACTGCCAATTTCAGATACCGGGAATCAAAGAACCCTGAATAATCTGAGGAAAGCTACCAGTGCTGAATATTAAAGTATGGCAAATCAAAGAGAAAGATTGCAGACTATTCCAAAAGAAGAAGAAACAGAGAGACCTCAAAGGCCTAACACTATGGAGGAATTTTGGAGACCTATTATCTACAGGAGTACTTCACGCGAGACAACCTCCCATAGAAGCTAACACTTCAAGCTAAAGCTAGCATTGATTACTATGGTTCAGCAGCACCAATTCACAGGTCACCCCTCTAAATATCCCAATGAGCATCTGGGAGCTTCATGAGGATGGCCAACACAGTCAAGCTAAATGGGGTGAGACCAGATGTAATCAAGTTGCAACTCTTCCCCTTTTCATTGAGAGATGTGGCAGCAATATGGTTTGATTCATTGCCATGGGACTAATGAACAATTTGGGAAGAATTGCGGATGGCCTATATTGGCAGTATTCTTCCTCCACCTCTCACCGTTGAGAGAAGAGGAGAAATAATCGGCCTCTGCCAGGAAGAGAGAGTCTACAATGTAATGGAGAGATTCAAGAGATCGTTAAAAGATGCCCTATGCATGGAATACCGATTCTATTTCAATTTCGTGATGGACATTTTCTATCATGCTATGAATTATACCTCCAAGGGTATAATTGATGCATCATGTTGTGGAGCTTTTAAAAGAAGAAGTGCAAAGGAGGCAAGGTAGGTGATTGAAGACCTTTCCAAATGCAACTACAAGGCTAAATCTGAAGCCTCAGGGAGCAGCAGTAGATTGAAGGGAAGTGGTCTTATTGGACTTGATAGAATGACACTCGATAGAAGCAAAAACTAGGATGCAAAAAGATGAACAAATGGGAAACAATGGAAAGAAGAATGCACATTGCACATGAAGTGGAGCAAAGAGGATGAAAGAATTAGAAGAAGTGGGCCGAGGAACTAGTTGGAGAAGAGCCCTATCTAGTTAAGGAGACCAAGTATATGAATGAGCAAAGAAGTTATCACTTCAAGCCTAACCCCAACTTACCAACACACTATACACCAGCACTGAGGAACCATGAAAGCTTTTCATATGGTGGAGGAGCATAGCAGGGTCCTAGACCTAGATAGAATTACCAACAATCTTATGCTCAGCCTAGGTTCCAAGAACAAGAAGCAGAAGACAAGAGAAGAGATTATCGTATCTAAAGGACTCAATCCTTTGATCGATGCCTTATCATGTCGAAACAAAGGATTTTGAATTTGCATGAGAAAAAAAATTTATGACCTTGAAAATTTCCAAGCAAACACAACTGTGTTTCAAACAAACACCAATGCCTCTTTGAAGAATACGGATACAAATAGTAAGTAACCGTCTGCCGTGCAAAGAGCCTAAGGATCCATTTCCAAGTGACACCAAAAAGAATCCAAAGGACTGTATAATAGTAATTTAGAGGAGCAAACAAAGAGATGCTGAAAAGAAGACACTTACGCAAATGTCCGAAGCCAAAGACACTAAATGAGTAGTTTCTAGGAGGCAACCTGCTAAAAAAATTATTTTTAAGTTTTAAATAGTTTGATTAATTCAGTAGAATTTTGTATATTTGATGTTTTAGTTTAATCTGCTAGTATTGGAAGGCACATGACAAGAAGTATTTATTTGCGAAAATTCATTCCTATTATTGGGAGGAACCCTTCTTGTTCAAATACTACGCAGATCAGATTATTAGAAGGTGTGTGCCCAAAGAAGAACAGTAGGGAATTCTCAGTCATTGCCATGAGAAAGCCTGTGGAGGTCACTTTGCTTCCCAAAAGACAGCTATGAAGGTGCTCCAATCTAGGTTTTACTGGCCTTCCCTCTTCAAGGATGTTCACAACTTAAGCCAAGGTTGCGACAAATGCCAAAGACTAGGGAAGATCTCTCACACATATGATTTCTTAAACCCAATCTAGCTGTTGACATATTCGATGTTCGGGGTATTGATTTTATGGGGCCATCGCTTCTTCGATATGCATATATTGGTGGGGGTTGACTAATGTTCAAATGGGTAGAGGCAAACCCCCGCATTGTGGTGGTGCTCGTGTTTTGGAAGAAAATATATTTTCCAGACTAGGGTAAATTCTTGGGGCTTGAGCAATTAGTGGATGGAGGTTCAAGACAAGAACAAGCCTTTGAAAACCTCCTAGCTAAATATGGTGTAATACACTAAGTGGCTACCCTTTACCATCCTCATACTAGTGGTTAGGTTGAGCTCGTCATGCCAACAGAGAAATCAAAACTATTTTGATGAAAGTGGTGAACTCCAACAGGAAGGACTGGTCCCTCAAACTACTGGACTCACTGTGGGCCTACAGGATAGCCTTCAAACCAATTCTTGGGATACCCCCCTATCTCCTGGTTTATGGCAAGGCATGCCACCTCCCAGTGGAAATTGAGTATAAGGCATGGTGGGCAATCAAGAAGCTGAACCTAGATTTAGGAAGAGCCGGCCTTAAAAGATTCCTCGACATCAATGAGATGGAAGTACTGCGAAATGATGCCTACTTGAACTCAAAAATTGTAAAGGACAGATTGAAAAAGTGGCATGATCAGATGGTGGATCGGAAGAATTTTGCAAAAGGGGATCAAGTACTGCTTTATGACTCCAAGCTTCACCTCTTTCCGGGTAAGCTCAAGTTAAGATGGACCGGTCCCTTCGTCATCCATCAAGTCTACCCTAATGGAGCAGTGGACTTGCTAAATTCCAAGGACAACAGAGTGTTCAAAGTGAATGGCCAGAGGCTTAAAGCATATGCAGTCCCTTTCACAATGAACCACCAACCAATCGAGCGGAGTTTTCCCAAATATGTGCAACCGTGAGTCAGACAAAGAAGATTTTGGGTTTGGTTCAAAAGTTTTCCGAAAGCAATAGTCTTGTCATGGAAATTAACGCATTGCTCTTGTAAATCCGGGAGCTTTCATACGACTCACGCCGTAATTCATCAAGCTCATTCAGCTACAACAAGCGTTGTTTACCTGCTTAAGTCAAATCAGAATTAAAAGTTTTAATAGCCTAATAAGCCCTGTGCTCCATTTCGACCAACAGATGACAAGCCTTTCCATAAACAAGCCTATAGGGAGACATACCAAGAATAGTTTTAAAAGTGGTACGGTAAGCCCAAAGAGCATTAGTAAGTCGGTTTAACAATCTTATGCATTTGGGGCAACCGTTTCCAAAATGTGTTTGATCTCCCATTAGCTAATTCAGTCAGATCATTGGTTTGTGGGTGTATGTCAGTTGAAACGTTGTCGTGACTCCATACTTTTCAACAGATTTTCAAAAGATCGATTACAAAAATGAGTCCACCATCACTAATAATTGCATCGAGGTACTCCAAAACGAAAAATGTGTTCTTTATAAATTTCAAACAACCTCAGGGTCATTAGCGTTCTCGAATAAATTTCAACCCACTTCGACATAATCAATGTATAACACGATGTAAAGGTACCCACAAGAAGGGGGAAAAGGCCCCATGAAGTCTATACCCCAACAGTCAAAGATCTCAAGAATTAAAATCGGGGTAAGAGGCATCATGTTCCATTTTGTGATTCCTCCTAATTGTTGGCATCGAGCGCAAGTTTTGAAAAATTCAAAACAATCCTTAAATAGTGTAGGCCAGTAAAAACCAGCTTGTAAAATCTTATCTAAGAAGCTTTCCTTGCGTAGAAATGCCTCCACAAGCTTCGAATGTGGCAAAGTGAGCATCCCGATTTGCTCATCATTGGGCACACACCTTCATCAATCGGGTCTCGGGACAAAGATTTAAACAGATAAGGATCATCAAAATAATACTTTAATGTCCACCAGAATTTCCTTGTCGAGAAGGCCATCAGTGGAATTTGACAATACCAAACACTTATGTCCGCGTACCATGGGCAAAGTGAACACAGCAAAAGTCGCTCATCAGAAAACTCCCGCTTGGCCCTTTATTCGTGTGCCGAATTCTATTCCTGCCGTAGGAATTGCCATTGTCTAGCATTGTAATACCGTGGGAATCCACGTGTCATCTCCATTGTGGAGTGGTCTAATTTCATCGACCAATAGGAGCTATTCTCCAATAAGGGTATGATTTAAAAAGAATTGTAAGGTTGTGTTGGTTGATTGAATGGTTGATTGTTTTGAATGTTTTAAAATAGAAAGACAATTGCTGGGATTTTTAGGTTCCACTCACTCCTGATCATGTAAGTCCCACCTCTGTTTTATAAACTCATCTAGGAGCCATGATAAACGGTCTTTGATGGAGGATTTATCTTTGTATGCTCTTTGGAAAATAAAGATGATCGAGTAATACTAAGCACTTGTTCTCAATTACTACGAACCTTTAGCTTACATTCATGCTCAAGCACAACGTGTACCGAGGATACCTCGTTAACACGTTGTCAAGAATATGCCCAACTAAGGATTTACAACTCTTCTGCTCAAGTGATTAATATTACACAATCCATTGAAGATCAAAAGAGGAATTGAGGGACTATACTTAATCGTGTGTTTCCGTGGATTCTTTCGTGCCAGTAAGGGCTTAGGAACCCATAAAACTTATAAAAACAATTATAATTAAAGAGCGATTAATCATAAAAATGTACCTTTGGAAATCGAATTCACTTGTAAATCGGGAGATGGATGAATAAGAGATATTATTAGATTGCAAGCAAGATAAGTATTTCATGAAAGATTATAAACGCTGAATCCTAAAACTTCCAATAGAAAAGAAATCTTAAATCCGGATCTATAAGTTCCAACTCAAAATGGAGAGAAAACTCTTCTCCTTTCAAACCTAAAACCTCTGTCAAAACTCCGCCTATTACTTGTGTCCTCTTACTTTTATACCCCCTCCAATGCATTTTCCCATTTTGTCTATTGACGGTGAATGCTCACAGATTGATCGACCGCCCAATCTCGAATTCCTTATTGAGCTTGTACCTCCTACATGTTAGTGATGTACCGGTACAATTTCATCGGTCAATTTTATGAAGTTGTACCGTACAATGGGGGTTGTACCGTACAATGTGCCCATCGCTACTTTTGAGGTAGTTGTATCCGGTACAATGTGGGTTGTACCGTACACTTGAACTCCGGGTGCTTTCCTTTGTATCGAGTTCCCGGTGACTTCACAATTGTTCGCCCGTATCCCAATGCTTCATTGGCTTCCTGCATACATCCTGTACACCCACGCTCTAAACCCAAAGACTCCGCACAAGTCTAAAAACATAGAAGATATTAAAAGTACTATCCTTATGCCAATTGTGGGTAACTTAGATTTAGGATGCTAAATTCTACTATAATTATTACTCAAATGTGTATTCATCACACTTCTTGTCCTCGTATCTTGCTAGTCCCTAGCAAGATTTAGACTTAACCACCCACTAGGTATGAATCTCAACAAAGCTGCTTCGCAGCATACTGCTTTTGCAAAATCTCAAAATAGCGATTATAGAATACAATATGTCACCCGCTAGTATGCACCACATGACTCATTTAAACCAACCACATCCTTACACAATGAATGCTATAATAAAGCAACATAAAATCGGGTTATTCAAATAAGGGATTATGGACTTTTAAGAATAGTAAAGTAGTCATGCAAAATACGGAACCGTGGCAACGATATAAGGTAAGCAATCATATAACATGGAACATGTAACCACTGCATAATGTCTAAGGAACAACCAACATAAGTAGAATCAAAGAGGTCTTAAAAGTTTGTAGACCGGGCTAAACGAAAAGAAAAGGTAATGATCAAATAAAAGTTGGCATAACATGGCTAAGGTCTACTACCATTTCCAACACCCCTAGTCTAGCCTCTAAATATAGCTATGCGTTGTCAACCTCGTCCTCCAAGAGAAGGCCCGCCTACATTACCATCTAATCTTCGACCCTCTAAATATGAAGAAGTAGCATCTGCCATCGCCGACTCTCCCTGAAAAATGTGGCTCTCAAGCCTCGAGAGACGTCGATCCAACCGCTCGCTGCCTGCACGCACTTGAACCAATTCCCTTTATCCGCTCCATCCTCTTCAATGCGATGTGCCTGATGGTGTCGGGGCTGTGATGAAGGTCCCTGAGTAGGGCACCGGGAAGGCACCGGAAAATGGTGGCCCAGCTGGATGTCATTTTTGCTCTCGCCTTATTTGTGATCGGGCCCAAAATTTGTGTAACACCCTCTTTTCTTTAACTGTTCCCCTCATCCCCGCTTCTTCCACAATACTAGTCACAAGTGAAGGGAATGGAATATGCCGGCTTGCACGCGAATATTGCAAGAAGTCCTCTATTGCGCACTATACGACTAATGATATCAATCGCCTTCCTACTATACTTCATACAAAAACTGAATTTGTTCTTGGGTGGGGACTTTCACACCTCGCGTCAATTTGAATGTGAATGATCTTGTTCATCAGGGCGTATTCTGGTTTGAGCTTTCCAGGAATTAAATCTTTTTTCACAAATCCCCTTATGGGCACGGGTCGGGTGCACATAGCTCCGTGAACAACCGCATCAAGCTCAGTAATAGCCCGGAGTGGATATGGCCGGCCCAAGCATCAAGGTTAATATATCGTAATGCATGTGTTATCGAATCGAGGATAATAAATCGTTTCCATTCAACAAGTTCTAATACGGTTTCAACTACGATTTTCCTCTGCTGCGTGTAACCCCGAACCATCGAAGGCATCCGCGGAACTTCGTTGTGCACAATGCATATTCTGCTCCCCGGAGACCCTGATGGAGATGAGAATATAAAACGTTTCCAATTTAACACCCCTCAGCAGCGGGAAACCCCTATTTGCAATTGACCGGGCCCATTTTTCTCGTTTCCTCGTAATCCCTCGCAAACATCGCCTCTATTTCTTCATCACCGCCGATAATCTCACTTCTCCGAAGAGGATGCAATTGCTTTCCTTCCCTTTGGACCTACTGGAGGCATCAGATTTCCGCTTCTTCACAGCTTGTCCCATAGAGGAACTGGATGCCTTTCCTCTCCCGATATTCTTAGAACGCGCCATAGAAATGGCGATGATAGCAATAACGGCCCAGATGGCCCAGATATATATCATCAGATCCCAAAAACCTGTCTCAAACAGCACTGGGCTGGCCCTGTGCACATCAGACAACATTTTCCGGCCCATACTGACAGCAGAAACTCCCGACCACCAAGTACAGAACAATACCAACCAAATCCAATAAAACAACTCCATGTGTAACCAAGAGGAAACCAACAATGCTAGTAAAGATCTCAGAGGCTACCACTTTGCAGACCGACTGCATAAACAATCCGGAACTCGACAATGTGGGAACTCCCGGCAGATCAATCAAGCTCCTGAGATGCTTGTGTGAGAGAGCAAACAACTAGGGCTTAGCTATGGAATGTCAAAAAACATTTGAATGAAGAGGCGCCAAGTTCGGGTTAAAAACCCTTCGCCCAAATCCCGACCGGCTTGTACCGTACATGTTAATGTACCTAAGACAATCCTTACCACGCCACTTTTGAATAAGTTGTAACGGGGGTATGTTTAAGTTGTACCGGTACAATTTAGCCTCTGCCCGTTTTTTAGCAAGTTATATCGGTACATGTTTAAGTTGTACCTGCATAATTTGTTCCTAAATCGTTTTTTGAATATATATATATATATATATATATATATATATATATATATATATATATATATATATATATATATATATATATATATATATATATTTTTCACTTTGGAACAAGCAGTGCTACTTAAGTACATTTTGACCTTTCCAACTCGCTTCTTTCATCCTGGTTACGCATGTTCACTTTTTCTCGTTCAAATTCCACAACTGACTGCATTCGTAGACTTAGTCACTGTGAATTCATTCTCTGGATACCAATCTCTTCATAAGATCCACTCATTGCTCCACAACCGATTCCTAAGGTTCGAATAAACTTGACAACTTACCAAAATGGGGCAAGGGATGACACTATTTAATCCATAGGTATGCAAGGAAATAATGGCTCTAATCATTTTCCAATTGTGCAAGATGTTCCATAAAGACTAGATGCATGAAGTTAACATGACCGCTAAAATGATGCACAATTGGAAGCACACAGATTAGATCGAAGAAAACTTGACCATAAGTTCGTGGTTTGTGTGGGCAAAGAAGGTAGAATGGCCATGTGACACCGTTAAGACCACAAAGCTTGTTGTGTGGCGTTGTTAAGATGTAATGCAATAAGATGATGTAAAGAGTTTAACGAAATCATGCGGGTATGTACATTGCGTGTGAAACATAATACTCAAAAGAGTATATTTAAAATTTGACCTTATCAACATATAACGAAAGATACTACGCTCAACCAGTGTACACCTACCCCCACAACAGAAACAAGCATTGTCCTCAATGCATAGAAACTAAGGGTACCCCCACAACAGATATGGAGGCAGTAGAGAAACAAGAGCCCCACGATTTTTTATTTTCTATTTCATTGAAAAGCAATTGAAGTAAAAACAATAAAAATAGAAAGCAAGAACAAAAATAAAATCAAAACTATATACAACAAGTGGAGAATGAGGTTACTTGGAAGGAGAGGCTTGGTAGAGCGGATCTACCAAATCTTCACTGTGCTCTTGAGTATTGAGATGCTCAAGGAATGGTTTTAGATGCTGGCCATTCACTTTGAAGGATTTTCCAAGTCCGATTTTCTCGATCTCCACTTACCCAGTAGGATAAACTACCTTAACGATGAACGGGCTAATCCAACTGGAGTCGAGCTTCCAGAATAGATGCACCTGGAGTCAGATAGCAAGATCTTTGATTGGGTTCAAAGTTTTCTCCCGGGCAATGGATCCGTTATGAACAACTCTCGGTCGCCCTTGTAAATCGAGCTTCATATGACTCTCACGCAGCTTCAAGTTCATTTAGCCGTAATAGGCGCCGCTTTACCCTTGAGTTAGGATCGACTAAAGTTCAATAGCCCAAGAAGCTCCTGTTCCATCTCTAATGGCAAATGGCAAGCTTTTCCATAACCAGCTTCATAGTGGAGACATACCAAGAATTACTAAAGTAAAGACTAAGAGCCCAAAGAGCATCGGTAAGACTCGAGCAGAATTTAATCTTACATCTGTGGGGCAACCGCTTTTCCAAAATATGTTTTATCTCCCTATTAGCCAGTTCACTTTGACCATTAGTCTGCGGGAAAGTGGTAAGTCGGTTGATATTTTTATGGGTGACTCCATATTTCAATGCATTTCAAAAGATCGATTGCAAAACGGAGTCCACCATCACTAATGATTGCACGAGGAGTTCCTAAACGAAAAAAATATGTTCTTTATAAATTTCCAAAACAACCTTGTGGTCAGCTGGCGTTTGAATCGCCAACCCACTTGGGACACGTAATCAACGTATAATAAAATGTGTAGATACCCACAAGAAGTGGAAAGGCCCCACAGTCTATACCCCAACAATCAAAAATAATAATTAAAATTAGGTAAGAGGATCGTTAACTCGCTTTGTGACCCCTCCTGAAGGCCGGCATTGAGTACAAGCTCAGTAAATTGTCAACTTAAATAAAATAATAAAACTGCCTAGTAAATCTGTCCGGCTGCTGATTATAAATGTCCTCCACAGTTTCGTAATACCTGGTTAGTGCTAAAATCCTCACCGTCATTATTGGGTACACATCTTCTCATTATTTGATCCTCGACAAGATTTAAATAGATATGGATCATCAAAGTAGTATTTTTAATATCCGCCAAAATTTTTTTTCTCAGCCGAAGTCCATCGACCTGGACCGCCAAGCACGGTAGTTCACAATGTCAAGATACCATGGGTAATGAACAAGACAAAGAAGCTGCCTATCAGAAAGCTCACCTAGGGTATGCCAGTGGAGCGGATTCTGAACTAAGCGAGATAAATGGTCGACCACATTCTCAACTTCTTATCTTAATACTGTTAATTCGACATAGTAAAATCCACCTAAAGTTAACGGGTTTTGCATCCTCGCTTGAGAGCAAGTACTGTAGCCTATGATTTGTGAAGATGGTCACAGGAGAACCAACAATATATGACCTAAATTTTTCTAGAGCAAAAACGACAACTAGAAACTCCTTTTCAGGTCGGTAGTCGCCCGGCAGTCTAGTGTCTTACTCATGAGTGTTTCATGCCTTTTGTCTTCCTCCGTCCCAACACGCCCCTATGGTATAATCACGAAGCGCCGCACATGATTCAAATGGAAGGTCCTAAATTAAAATCGCATAGATTGGTGGTGACACTAGCATGTTTTTGAGCTTAGTGAAAGCAGTGTCACAAGAGCCGCGACCATGTGAAAGGGACATCCTTAAAGCAAGTACATATGGGCCGGATATAGAATCAAAATCTTTATAAACCTTCATAAAAACCAGCGATGACCCAAGAATGACCTTATGTCTCTAACACACGTAGAGTAGGTAGGTTGGAAATCACCTCAACTTCGCCTTATCAACTTCAATTCCATCTTTGATACTATGTGTCCTAAGACAATTCCTTGTGTTACCAAGGAAATGACATTTTTCCCAATTTAACACAAGATTTTTCTTGACACCTCTAAACCTTACGTAAGTTCTGCGCTTCTCAAATGAGTCACCAAACTCCAGAAATCGGGCCCATGAAAATCTCCAATATGATTTCTATCATGTCATCAAGATTCCCATCATGCATCGTTGGAAAGTTCCGCATTGCATAGTCCAAAGGGCATTTTCCTAAAGGTTAAGGTACCAAAGGGCAAGTGAATGAGTTTTTCTGATCTTCCAAAGCTATCTCAATTTGATCAGACCGAACCCATCAAGAAAAAAAACAATAAAAATCCATGCCCCGCAACTTTCTGTTAATGATCAACAAACCAGAGAAATGGTCTTTCCGGGTGCACCAAGTATTTCCTATAATCTATGCACACCCTCCATCCTGAAGTGACACGAGTGGGAATGAGCTCATTATTTTCATTGGCAACTACCGTGACTCCCGACTTCTTAGGAACTACCTGTGTTGGACTAACCCACTTACTATCTGCAATAGGGTAAATAACCCCTACATCTAAGAGTTTTAAAACTTCCTTCTTCACCACTTCTTTCATTATTGTCCAATCGTCGTGGTCGCTTAGAAGGTTTAACATCCTCTTCTAAGTGAATTCTATGTGTGCGCATCGCGGACTAATTCCTTAATATCCGTAATTGTCCAAATTCTAAAGCATTCCTGGTTTTCAATATTTCAAAAGTTGAGTTTCTCGGAGTCAAGCTCCATGAGGAAGATATGATTACCGGAAAAGTGTCCTCCTCCCCTAAGAACGCATATTCAGATGTGTCAAGTAACGGTTTTAGCTCGCTTAGGTGGCTTCTCTCGAAGGCAATGTCTTATCCTCATTTGGTGGCAAAGGTTCACAAATTTAGGTGCCCATCCATTAACTTCCAATACATCTTTATGCTCGATTAAAGAGTGTAGAAACTCGACTCCAAGCAGTGGTCACTTCCTCCCAACCTCGAGTCGACCAAACATGACTTAAGAGGATCATCATGTGAGACATTATCCAGTATTTTTGTACCACTCGAATCAACCATGTTAATTTACAACATCTTCTTTCATCTCCCATTCCTTTAATAACATTGAAAATATTCGACACAAATATAGCCAAACGATAGTGTCATTAGGCCTCCCTTACAATGTATAATGGCATTAGCAAAGCCAAGAATGGTCGACCAAGAATTATCGAAGTTCCTTGACTTCGGGGCTACAGTTGAGTGTCAAGCACAACAAAATCCACAGGAAAGAAATTTGTCCACTTGACCAAAAAACATCCTTCACTGCCTCTAGGAATTTTTACACTACGGCCACCAATCGAGGGTGATATTGGTTGGCTCTAATTCTCCAACCCTAGGTCCATATACCGAAAGTACGGCAACGATTAACACTTGCCCCTAATCCACTAAAGCATGCCCTAACTTTGAATTCCCACTACTATAGAAATAGTGTGGACTTCCGGTCTTCAGATTGGAGGCAAGTCGTCTTCGACCAGTGAAGTAGATCGTTCAACATGAATGCCTCCTTGTTGACACCTAATTTCCTTTTTACCGTGCATAAGTCCTTTAAAAATTTTGCATATGATGGAATTTGCTTAATGGCATCTAACAAGGATGTCTAATTTTACTTGCTTAAACAACTCATAAATTTCAAGATGGTTATTACTTTCGGGTGCTCTCAATCTATGTGGTATGGGATATGGCAGACTTGTCGCCCTTGGTTGATCATCAATATCATTCGTATCGTGTGGACATGAGATTTGTCCGCCAACTCATCCTCTCCAATAATTCACTTGAGACTCTGAAGTTGGTTCCTTAGTTTGGAATGGTTTTGTCAACTACCTTCACGGGAGAGTAGTGACAGCCTTACAGTGTTCAAAGGTACCCTCAATTGGTCCTGAACTTCCTACACTATTTTGCCCTGGTGGATTTTGAATAGGCTGAGATGAAGTTTCCTTTTCTTGTTGGAATGCTACCCATGGATGAGCACTCAAGAGTCTCGAGATCTCACATCATTCAAAGCGCCTGAGCTCAAGGTTTTTGTGGATTGTCAGGGTTTGTACGAACTGCGGTTACTATGTCCTCTAGACTTATGTGGAGGCCTGTGAAGGCTGCGGAGCTGATTCCCTAGTTCGGTGGATGATGACCTTGATTAGAATTTCCGAAATCCTCGGGGCCTTGATTCGAAATGGAGGAAATTGAATCGGGAAAACCTTTGGTTTTGATAATGGGGGCCTTGGTTGTTTATGTGTTATGTGCCTCCTCATTTCTCCAAATTAAAATTAGGATGCTTGCCCCACCCAAGGTTGTAAGTTTCAGAGTACTGGGAATTGTGCAGTTCTCTTTGGTAGTTAAGACATTGTCATTTATTCGAATGGCTCCCTTAACTCGAGGAAGACTGGGCAGCTAATGGTTACGTGTGTAGGGTCACGCATATAATGCATGGCTCTACTCTAGGTCCATTTGGCATCGAGGGTAATTGAGGCACACTAGTTAATTCGTCTCAATCTTTTCATCTCTATGGCCTCTAACTCCTTTGTTAAATTGGCAATTTTGGCTCGAACTCATCATTCTCTTAGGTGGTGGATTCACCCACGATGTGCTATGCACTTTAGCAAAGGTTCTACGGGTATGTTAGTCTCCTGCCCGAGCATTCTCTACTATAGTGTCAAAAAGTTGAATTGCTTCCCTAGCACTCTTTTCATAAAATTCTCCGGCACACATTATTTGGATGTACTGTTTATTACTTAAAGATAATCCTTGATCAAAGTATGCACAAATTTGTCCAACATCCAACCCATGATGAGGGATAGCATGGAGGAGATCCTTATATCTTCCCATACCGTCGCGAAGGGCTCACCCGGCTTTTCGTAAAGTTCTCAATTGCCTGCACGAGGGCATTATATCGCGCGTGAGTGAAAACTTATTAAGGAATTTGTTCCGCATAAGCTTCCCACGAAAGATTGAATTAGGTGCAAGGAATGAACCGCATTTTGGCCTTCTCTCAAAGCAAAAGGAAATAAAACCAAACAGATTATGGAGAGGAACTGGGCCGAGAGGAATGTGCACTGTACATCCTCAAAGTCCTCACGTGAATGAGTAAGGGTTCTCGCATTCAACCCTGATATACGTAGAAGACTGATCATTCCGACTTCATCAAATTGATTGGCCTCTTCCTGGCGCGAATACAAGAATTACAGGTCCTTTGAGGTTGTAGAATTTCTCGAAGGGTTCTTTCTACGTTAGGCAAAGGAGCAGGGGGAACTCTATATTGATTTTGCTGAAAGTTACCATTTCCTCCCCCTCTCGTCGGTATTACTGGAAGTGTGACATCACCTCCATGTTGTGGAGGTTCATGAAATCCTTGTGGGTCAGCAGGAATCCCTTGAGTATTTTCATTAAATACATGGTGTTGATTCCTAGTATGATCCATTTGAGGTAAAATGTTATCCTGGAAAACTGCTTATTATGGATCCTTCGTAGTTTCTAGGGCACTATTCTTACTAGTCGGCGTTGCTCAAGCCATGAGTCTAAACCGACATGCACTACGCTTACTTCGTCCAAGAAACACCCACTGAGATTTCTCACTTAAAACAAAACAAAATAAAATAAATAATAAAAAGCGAAAAATGGAGAACGCATCGACGGTAATGCAATTGCAAATTACCTCTAGCTCTCTTCGTGATCAACTTGGTTAGTCGCATCACAAGAACGGCGCCTAAAAATGCTTCGTCCTTTATTCGTGTCGAATTCTATTCCCAAGCGTAGGAATTACAGTTGTCTAGCATTGTAATACTATGGGAATCCACAGGTTATCTCCACAGGGAGTGGTCTAATTTTATCGACCAATAGGAGCTATTCTCCAATAAGGGTATGATTTAAAAGAGAATCTGTAAGGTCAGGTCAGGTTGGACTGAATGGTTGATTGTTTTGAATGTTTTAAAAATGTAAAGACAATTGTCGGGATTTTTGTGGTTCCACTCACCCTGATCATGTAAGTCCCACCTCTTATTATAAACTCATCTAGGAGCCATTGATAAACGGTTCATGGAGGATTTATCTTTGTATGCTCTTGGAAAATAAAGATCTAGGCAGACATAAGCACTTGTTCTCAATTACTACGAACCTTAGGCCATTCATGCTGCACAACGTAAAATTTGCATACCTCGCACGTTGTCAAGAATATGCCCAACTAAGGATTTACAACTCTTCGGGCCAAGGATTACTATTGCTACCAACCATTGAAGATCAAAAGAGGAATTGAGGGACTATACCTTAATCAGGGTAAGTTTCCGCGGGATTCCCAAAGTAGCAAGGGCTTAGAACTCCATAAAAACTTATAAAACAATTATAATTAAAGAGCCGATTAATCATAAAAACAAGTATCTTGGAAATCAGAATTCACTAGAAAAACCGAGATGGATGAATAAGAGATATTAGGATTTAAAGTAAGATAAGTATTTCGCTGAAAGATTACAAACGCTTGAATCTAAAAAACTTCCAATAGAAAAGAAATCTAAATCGGATCTATAAGTTCCAACTCAAAATGGAGAGAAAACTCTTCTCCTTCAAACCTAAACCCTATAAGTCAAACTCCTTATTACTTGTGTCCTCTTGCTTTTATACTCCCTCCAATGTGATTTTCCCATTTTGGTTCATTTGGCAGAATGCCCTGCAGCATCGACGAATTTCGCCCACCTCGCAATTCATGCAATAAAATTTACATGTTAGTGATGTACCAATACAATTTCGCCACTGTCAATTTTTATGTAGTTAAAATTCCAGACAATGTGGGTTGTACTGCACAATGTGCCCACTCGCACTTTTTATGCAAGCTGCATCGGTACACGTGGCAGACTCAGACACTCGGGTCCTCTCGGTGCTTTCCTTGTATCTGTGAGTCTCGAGACTTCATCAATTGTTCGCTCCGCATCCCATGCTCATATTGGTCCTCTGACATACATCCTTGTACACTTACGCTCTAGACCTGAAAAGACTGCAGACAAGTCTAAAAAACATAGAAGATATTAAAAGTACCTATCCTTATGCCAATTGTGGGTAACTTGTGATTTAGATGTGCTAAATTCTACTATAATTATTACTCAAATGTGTATTCATCAGTCGCCTATGGGTATGCCATGAGAACAGGATTCCGGAACTAACCGAGATAAATGGTCAACGATCACATTCTCGACCCCCTTCTTATCTTTAATGGTTAGATTGAATCTTACACAAGAAGATCCACCTACCAACCGAGGCTGCATCCTCGCTAGAGAGCAGGTACTTCAGCGCTGCATGATATGTAAAAATGGTTACAGGAGACCCTACAATGTATGACCTGAACTTTTCTAAGGCAAAGACGACGGCTAAAAACTCTTTTTCAGTGGTTGTGTAATTTGCTTGAGCGGAATCTAGAGTTTTGTTGGCATAGTAAATCACAGAAGCCTTTTTATCTTCCCTTTATCCTAAAACAGCCCCTATAGCATAATCACTGGCGTCTCACATGATCTCAAATGGAAGGTTCTAATTAGGAGACCGCATGATGGGAGGCGACACTAACATAGTTTTGAGTTTAGCAAAGGCTGCCTCACAAGCCTGTGACCATGCGAAAGGGACATCCTTGGCAAGCAAAGTACATAAGGGACGAGCTATAGCACTAAAATCTTTTATGAATCTCCTATGTAATCCAAATATGTCCCAAGAATGACCTTATGTCTCTAACACACTTAGGGAGTAGGTGTTGAGATCAACTCAACTTTGGCCTTATCCACTCAGCTCCATTTTTCGATACTATGTGGCCTAAGACAATCCCTTGTGTCACCATGAAATGACACTTTTCCCAATTTAACACAAGCAGTTTTTTCACATCTCTAAACCCACGTAAATTCTCCAAACATCCTCGTGGAGAGTCACCAAACGGAAAAGTCATGCACATGAAGATTTCCAAAATGATTTCTATCATGTCACTGAAAATTCTATCATGCACGTTAAGGTTCCTGGGCAGAATACATAATCCAAAAGGCAAAGTGCCAAAAGGACGTGGAATGCGCTTTTCTCGATCTTCCAAAGCTTTATCTAATTTGAATGCACTCGAGTACCCATCGAGAAAACAATAAAATTCATGCCCTCGCACCTCTACATTGGTCATCACTGGTAGAGGAAAGTGGTCCTTCCTAGTGCCCGCATTAAGCTTCCTATAATCTATGCACACCCTCCAACCGGAGGTGACACGAGTGGGAATTAGCTCAATATTTTCATTTGCGACCACAGTGACTCCAGATTTCTTAGGGACTACCTGTGTTGGGCTGACCCACTTGCTATCTATAATAGGGTAAATAACACCTACATCCAATAGTTTTAAGACTTCTTTCTTGACTACTTCCTTCATTATTGGATTCAGTCGTCTTTGTGGTTGTCTAGAGGGTTTAACATCTTCTTCCAAGTGAATCCTATGTGTGCAGATCAAGGGACTAATTCCCTTAATATCTGCAATTGTCCATCCTAGGGTAGTTCTGTGGGTTCTCAATATCTCAAAAAGTTTATGTTCTTAGTTTTAACCTAAAGACCGAAGATAAGGATTATTCCAAACGCTTTCTTCTTCCCCCTAAGAATGCATATTTCAGGTGTGATGGTAAAGGTCAACCTAAGCTTAGGGTGGCCTTTCTTCCAAAGGTAATGCCCCGTCCTCAATCGTGGTAATGGTTCAAATTCTAGGTGCCCATCCATTAACTTCCAATACCCATTGTGTTCAATTATGATAGAACTCCGATTCTATTGTGGTCACTTCCTCATCCCAACTAGGGCTTACCAAACAAGACATGAGAGGGTCATCATGTGAAACATTATCTAAGTATTTCTGTACCACATAATCAACCATGTTTACCTCACAAACATCTTCCTCATCCCCCATTCCCTTGATAACATTAAAGATATTCAGATTAACAGTCATGTTACCAAATGATAGTGTCATTAGGCCTCCCCTATAGTGTATGATAGCATTAGCAGTTGCCAAGAATGGTCTACCAAGAATCACTAGAACTGAGTTTCTTGGTGCACCACAGGTTGAGTGTCAAGCACGACAAAATCTACCGGAAAAAAGAACTTATCCACTTGTACCAATACATCCTTCACTATCCCTCTAGGAATTTTTACACTACGGTCAGCTAATTGGAGGGTGATATTGGTGGGCTCTAATTCTCCTAACCCTAGGCCGATTATTATACCGAGTAAGCAACAAATAACACTTGCCCCTAAATCCACTGGGGCATGTCCTAACTTTGAATTCCTACTACATGGAAATAGTAGGCTTCTTGGGTCTTGTATTTTGGGGCAAATTGTTTTGAATCACTGAGGTAGATTGCTCACCATGAATGCCTCCTTTGTCGACACCTAGCTTCCTTTACCGTGCACAAACTTTAGAAACTCGGGCATAAGGATGGAATTTTCTAATGGCATCTAGTAAAGGAATGTTCCACTTCACTTGCTCAACAACTCAGATCTCCGAATGATTGTTCACTTTCTTTGGAGCTCTCAACCTATGAGGGTATGGAGCTGGAGGGATATGGGTAGCCTTGTCTTGTTCTGGCTCACCCTCAATAATATCTGGCCTGGGAGCGTGAGGCTTGTCCGACACCTCTGACAGGCCGAAAACATGGTGTGTAAAATATACGCCTATGTGCGCAAGTGCACGCGTCGCCCCAAGTAATATAGTGTACCAATGGTACGGATATCGATCCACGAGGATAGGTGAGTTGACTACATAGATTTGTTTTTCAAATATTATCTGGATGTACGTATTGTGTAAAAGGTTACTAATGTCTGAAAGTAAAATAAACAAACTGATCTGAATGAATTACTATGTAATGGAGACTAGGGCTATGTCTCCCCCTGCCACTTTCATGGATTATTTCAAAGATGATATTATTCCGGCCTATTTATGATTTATTAATGGCAAGGTGATTCGCACAGATACACCCTCTTCGAGGTGTATTTGCCTATCTCACAAGAGAGGAGCTTCGAAAGTGTGTATCCTTACCCCAACTCGAAACTCCAAAATGCTTAAATGTTCTAACCTTAATTCACCTCCTTCTGATCTGGGATCATCTCTATTTACCGACCGAACTAAAGGTCATTCTACTCATATCCCTAGTATCCTCATCTCGAATCTCGTATCTCTAGTATGATCATGCTAATGTTGGCCAAACATCACCATAATTGATCCTCGTGATGTAAAGCAAGATAATAATGAATCATAAATCAATGTCAATATAAATTAATAAACTTTAATCCATTCAAAAGTGATAGGGTTCAACAAGACCCGTATATAGATCTGTAACATCATGAATAAGAAAATACCAAGATGTGATATATAAAACATCAGTTCTATTATCCAAAACAAAGAAAAGTACAAATCACGGGCTCTTCTTCAAGGTCGATGTCACTCCTGCTCTGATTTCTGCGCCCTGGTTCGTACGATTCCCGATTTTTCGATCCCCCCGAATTCCGTTCCCATTTGCCTTTTAATGATTGAGAAGAGAAACTCGCGCTGACGTCGCGACGTTCCAGCCATCCTTATGCACTGCCTCATGCTACTCCAAAATTGCTTCCAAAAGCTGCCCTTTTTGCACCAATTGCACCTGCATACACACCAATCACCCAATCAGGTATCCAGCCACAAAAACTATGTAATTAAACATAAATGAACGAAAAACGTAAGACCGAACACGCGGTATATTATGAGTGTTTTAGCGCCACTATAAACCCCATCATCTCCTCGACTGGATCACTTTGAGACTCTTGTATTGGTTCCTTGGTTCAATAGTTTTGTCAATTACCTTACCACTTCGAAGAGTGGTGATGTACTTTGCAATGTTCAAAGGTACCTCACTGACCGAAACTCCAACACTATTTTGACCTTGGGGGTTTTGGATGGTTTGAGAAGGGAGTTTTCCTTTTTCTTGTTGGAAATTGCCAATGAAGAGGTTAGCTTAGTGATTTGGGATCTCACGTCATTCAAAGCAATTCGAAATTCAGTGTTTGTGGATTGTTGGGTCTGTACGAACTGTGTCACAATATCCTCCAAACTTCTCTTATGTGGAGGTTGATAAGGCTGTGGGTTTGGATTCCCTTGATTCGATGGATGGAAACCTTGATTAGGGTTCACAGGAAATCCTTGGGGACCTTGATTCTTAAATTGAGGAGCTGGATTTGAAAAACCTTGATTTTGATAAGTGGGACCTTGATTGTTTGGCAAGTTATGTGGGCCTCCCTCATTTCTCCAACTGGATTATATGTTTCAGAATATGGAGAATTGAAAGGTTTCCTTTGGTAGTTAAGGGCATTAGCTTGCTCTATTTGAATTGCTCCCTTAACTTGAGGAAGGTTTGGGCCAAGCATTAGTCGATGCGTAGGGTCATCGCAAATGATGCATGGCTCCTCCACTCTAGGTCCAATAGGTACTGAGGGTACTTGAGGCACACTAGTTAC
The DNA here is from genome assembly GCA_016808115.1 of Tetrastigma voinierianum. Lineage (NCBI taxonomy): Eukaryota > Viridiplantae > Streptophyta > Magnoliopsida > Vitales > Vitaceae > Tetrastigma > Tetrastigma voinierianum. Next base: position 254,792 of record JAEQBH010004452.1, read on the forward strand.
CTCGTTCACTTTTTTCAACTCTATAGCCTCCAACTTCCTTGTTAAATTAGCGATTTTTGCTTACAAATCATCATTCTCTTAAGTGATGGATTCTCCCCGTAGGTACTATGCACTTTGAAGAAGGTTCACGGGAGGTGTTAATCTCCAATGTTCGAGCATTTTCTGCTATGGTGTCAAAGAGTTGAATTGCCTCCCTAGCACTCTTTTCATAAAACTCTCCTACACACATCATTTGGATGTATTGTTTGTTATTCAAAGATAGCCCTTGATGATAATACGCACAGATTTGTCCCACATCCAAACCATGATGAGGGATAGCATGGAGGAGATCCTTGTATCGTTCTGGCTACCATGGCAAAAGGTTCACACCCGGTTTTCAGAAAATTCTGAAATTAGATGCCTTGATGAGAGCATTGGCAGGCAGGAGGGGTGAATTTGTTAAGGAATTCATTCCGCATGTCTTCCCATGTAAAGATTGAATTAGGTGCAAGAGAATGAAACCAGATTTTGGCCTTCTCCTTTAGAGCAAAAAGAAATAGAACCATACAAATTATGTGGAGAGATGAACCAGTAGAGAGAAATGCATTGCAAACATCCTCAAAGTCTCTCATGAATGAATAGGGGTCTCTTTAATTTCGACCCCCTTGATATACGGTGTAGAAGACGGATCATTTCCGACTTACGAGGAATTGATTAAATTTCCTTCGTGAAGGCGAATACATGAGTTTGTTGTGGTTCTTGAGGCTGCAAAATTTCGAAGGGTTCTTTCCACATTGCAAAGGAGCAGGGGAGCTCGAGCATTGATTCAGCTGAAAGTTAACATTTCCTCCTATTACCGGTGTTGGGCTGAGTGCAACACCGTTCCATGTTGTGGAGGTTCATGGAGTCCTTGTGGGTTAACGGGTATCCCTTGAGCATTTTGATTAAACATTGGTTGTTGACTCCCGGGTTGGTCCATTTGAGGTGTAAGATTCTCTTGAACCAATGGACTTAATATGGGTTCTTCAGAATCTCTTGGAGGTACAATTTACAAGTTTGCGCGCTTCGCCAGGAGTCCAAACCGACATGCACTAATCCTACCCCTTCTAAGCAAACACGCACTTAGATTTCTCACAAAAACAAATTAAAAAGAAAAGTAGAGAACGTACCGGATTTGCAATGCAATTGCAAATTACCTCTAGCTCTCTTCAGATCAACTGGATTAATCGCCACTCCCCGGCAACGGCGCCAAAAATGCTTCGTTCTTATTCAGAGGTCAATTTAATTCCAATCGTAGGGAATTGCTGGGTTGTCTAACATTGTAATACTGTGGGAATCCATAGGTCATCTCCACAGGGAGTGGTCTAAATTGTTGATCCTTAGGAGCTATTCTCCAAAAAGTGTGTAATTGAAAAGGAAATTATGGGGTTGTGGTTGGTTGATTTAAGGATTGATTAAATTAACTATTTTAAAATAGAAAGATGATTGCTGAGATTCTTAGGTTTCCACTCACTATTGATCACGTAATTCCCACCTCTTAGTTTACAGTCTCATCTAGGAGCCATTGATGAATGGTCTTCAATGGAAGATTTTGCTTTAAATGCTCTTTTGGAATAAAAAACGATTGGGGAATGTTAAACACTTGTTCAACAATTAATTCTGACTCTTAGCTTGCATTTAATCAAGTACAACGTGTACCGAGGATCTCTCGTTCACACGTTGTCAAGAGGATGCCCAACTAAGGTTTTATAAAGTTTCTTTACGAGTGATTAAATCTACACAATCTCATTGAAGAAAAGAGGAATTTAGGGTTATTACCTTGATCAGGGTGAGTTTCCACCGTAGAACCCCAGCATAGAAGTTTAGAACTCCATGGAAGTTAGAAAGCAAATCATAATTGAAGAGAATTTATTCATAAAAGGAACTTTGAGAAAATCATATCCAATTGCAAACCAAGAATTGAAAATACAAAATAATCGGGAAGAGAAAACGAGTAGTATGGAATTAACTGAAAGGTTACATGAACTTGAAATCCGAAATCTGCCGAAAACTGAAATCTTCAACCCTAATCTATAAACCCTAGCCAAGACTATGGAAAAGAACACTTCTTTTATGAAAACCTAACCCTCCGAATCAAAAAACTGCCTTCTCCCTCTATCCTTTAGCTTTTATACCCTTTTCCATTGTGATCCCGCATTGATTGTTGAATGACGAATGTGCCCTTGCATTAGAATCGACCTCGCTTCAATTCCAAAGAACTTTCACACGCCCAGACTAAGACAAAGCTAGTAGCCGTACCGGCACAAAGCTACTTACCACTTTTCTGCATGGGTGTACCGGTACAGGTTGGAGGTGTACCGGTATAGGTTGCTCTCTACCACTTTTTTGCATGGGTGTACAGGTACAGGTTGGAGGTGTACCGGTACAGGTTACTCTCTGCCACTTTTCTGCATTGTTGCACTTCCCGAAACCTCACCAAACAGTTGCCATCATCCTCATTGATCCATATTCGCTTTCCGGACACGAATCCTTGTACAATTATTGCATTAAACCTGAAAAACCTGTACAAGTCCAGAAACACGAAAACAATTAAAAGTACCTATTCTCATGCAAGATGTGAGCAAAATATGACTTACAGATACTGAATTCCAATATAATTATTGCTCTTTTGTGTTTTCAACACCACCCATCCACTCGTGTAGCGAACACTAAGTCGGCGACTCCCAACCATTGAAGGTTTAGGGCACCGGGCTTTACAGGCTTTCGCCATAAACCCCTCGGACCGTGCTCGGGTTTCAAGGCAAAGCAATGAGATTCTATTCTTTTCTTTTCTTTTTACTTTTTCTTTTTCTCTTATTTTATTTTGGAAGACACATTGGCCTTCTATGCATGGGGGTCCACCACCTATTCAAGGGAGTAAACGACACTAGGTAAGTGTTTGCATCGTAAGAGGGGGTTTTGTGCTGTTTCTTAGCCTATCATTGATACTCCAACGTGCTCGGTGTGGTTACTAAAGGTGGAAGAGACAGCAAATACAACAAGAAGTCGACTAGTCATCCACTTAACTCTAAGATAGGATCCTTCAACGTCGACACCATTAGGAAAGGCTTAAGTTCAACACATTGCAACGCTAAACATTATGCATATACAAAAGTTAATTAAAATAAAATAATAATAAAAAAATGTGGGTGCAAAAATAGAAAATGCAAATATTGCTATAAAGCTTTTAATATAACCAAAAAGGCTAGTATAAGCTTATCATAGCTGAACACTATACATAGCTAAGCAAAATAAACCACTGCCTACTATTGGCTAATACATACTAACAAATAGTCCCAAAAAGGCTATTAGGCAGTTGATAAAACTAAAACAACACAAGTATAAACAATACAAAACAAAAGTATCATAAATGCCACTTCCGACACTAACTCTCCCCCAACCAAAGTATCACTGTGTCCTCACTGGGTAGGGATAGGAAAGCTAGCGAAGGAAGTGTGACCACCTCACCGTGGCCGGGTGGTGTAGCTGCGGATCATAAGCAAATGCCGCGACCACAGTACATCCAACGGCCGCTGGCGATGCAAAATGGACCGGTCATGAGTAATGGGCCATATAGGCTCTTTTCACGCAGAATCGGGTAGAGACTAAGGTGGCTCAGATTCCAGATAAGAATAGCCTGATTCTCACATGAGTGACTCGGGCGCGAGCCATTCGCTCAGCCAATGTTGTATGAGAAGTCGCTAAAGATGCAGTAGTAGTAGCAAGTGCGTGGACAGCATCCATAACAGCCAAGAAATCCCTAGAAGTGACAGGGATGTGCTCGGGATGGTCAAGTATGACGAGGAGGACGCCTGTGTACCTCCCTGTGAGGGGCTGAGGCAATAGGAGGTGGAACTCGGGAGAGGATAAACTGAACCCGATGTCCTCTCCACCCAACGCCACCGGGACAAAGCAGCCACCCCTAGGCAGGTCCTCCACATAATCATCCACGACCTCCTCCTGCTGGTGTAACAGAAAAAAGAGTGGCATAGATAGGGTCCGCTCAAGGGATAAAATCACAGGAGAACTCTGCTGACGCTTTATACGTGGCTCCTCCGGGAACCCAAGGTGCTCTAAGACGTGGCATAGCAACCTCGGCATCAATAGTGGAATAGCCTCTGCTTGAGCCAGGCCCTTGTGGTGGACCTTCTCTTCAAAGTGAAGTAAAGCGGTCATAACAAGCTCACGGATAAACCAACCCCTCGATATCCCGATACGCAGCCTTCCTAGAATAGCTCATCCGCATTGCAAATAATGTCAAGAGGGAATTCGATGGACCGGCAGGGTTTGTGAGGAGCATCCGCGAGGAAGCCGCCGCGAAAAAGGATAGACCTACCGCTATATCTCGAGAGAGAGAGAGCCAATCCATCTCTCTAGCGATAGTCGAGGCCACCGCCGGCACTGCGGAAAGTTAGCCAAACCATCGGCGGGCCTAAAGCAGAAGTGATATCTGAAGCTCGTAGTACCCCAAGACGGCCATCTATGCTGAAATGAAGTTACATCTGATTGGACACCCCCCGGGATGTCATAGTATGATAAAACTCAAGATCCACCCGGGGATAGAAAAACTGCCTCGGAGACATAAACGGCAGCAGTGAATACCTCTGGACTAACCGCATCGAATCTCTGAACCGTGGGGTCCGCTTGCCGCCTGCATATCATAGTGGACTCTCCGCGGAAAAGTCCTTAGCACCACACCATCGCTCCCGAGCACTCCGGGTCACAATGCAAATAGTGGACACCTAATCCCTGCCGGGGATAACCGAGGCGATGATGGTGCGGTGATCCCGGGCAGCCGGGAGGTTACAGCAGCTCGGGCCGAAACGCGAAGACTCCCGCCAGCCGTTAGGCCCGCTTGAAGTGGGCCCTCCGCGGGTATCGCGGATGCACAAGAGAGGGGGGCGAGGTCCCACCCGGGTGTGGTATCGTCTGGATGGGGGCCCAGCACCCTGAGACTCCTCTGGAATATCAGCAGAGGCTAGACTCTACAACATAGCTGTAGCAGGAGAAGAATCAGGAGGTGCCTTGGCACCCTGAGTCGGAGAGTGGTCTGTGGCAACCCTGGAAGTGCCCGCACCATCTCTGGTAGGGGTACTGGTCTGACCCCTGGGCCTGAATCGATGCCCTCTGCGGGTGCGAACCATGGTTGGAGAACAGCTGAGGGGCCGAAATGTGGAGGTCATGCGGTGTATTGAGGCGCCGCAAAGGACTAGCTGTCGGCCCGCGGTGTATCTAATTCCGGCATGCTTTGGAGGGAGGTGCAGGATGGTTGTCTTGTACGGCGGAAAAGTGTGTGCCCTGGGCGACAAGGGACTAGCGCTCGTAAGAAACGAGGGAAGGCTGGGTGAGATTGAGAATGAGGGGAGGGGGCCCCTTTTATCGGTGCAATTTGGGCAAATAAAAGGACCCCTTTGGTAGCCGAAGAGTCACAGGGCTTAAATTTCGCTTATCAGAGCAAAAATTTATGCCTTTGCAAAGATTTTGCCTTACAAAATAAAAACCAAAATAAAATAAATAAAATAAATAAAATAATAAAATAAAATAGAAAATAAACATTAAGCTTAACATATCAAAGAAGGTTTTAATTAAAAACTCGTGATAAAATAAAAATACTAAAAATAAAATAAATTAAAAATCGACCAAAAATAATTAAACTTTGAGTTGCGCCAATCTCAGTTGACCAAACCAACTCGGCCGGAATGTCGGCCGCGGAGGATCAAGGAGGGAAATCTCTCTTTTCCTCGCAGAATGGCGAACAAAGATAGGGTTTGACTTGTTGTCTGTTAACCTTGAATATTTTCTTGTCTTTTCGTTAAGAAGGTCAAATCAACCATTCAAATATGCTTGTGGATGATAAATGGGCCCGTCCATCGCGATTTGAGCTTGCCCAGAAACAGATGGAGTTTGGAATCATACAGGAGGACTTGATCCCCCTGATTGAAGGTTTTTCGGGTTATGAGCTGATCATGCCACTTCTTCGCCATTCTTGTACTTAAATTCAAGTAGGCATCGCTTTCGCCTCTTCTAACCCCGTCAATCTCAAGTATTCTTTTCAGCCGCTTCTACCATATCCATGTTCAAATTTCGTATTGCCCACCACGCCTTGTATTCGATTTCTACTGGTAAATGGAAAGCCTTGCCATAAACTAAGCGATACGGGGACATGCCGAGGATGGTCTTGTATGTTGTTCTATATGCCCACAATGAGTCTTGAAGCTTCAAAGACCAGTCCTTCCTGCTAGAATTAACAACTTTCATCATGGTCTTTATTTCTCCTACATGACTCCACTTGACCACCGGTTTAAGGATGATACCTGGTGGCTACCTTGTGCTTAACACCATATTTGGATAAGAGGTTCAAAGGGTTTGTTACAAAAGTGAGAACCTCCATCACTGATAATTGCTTTGGGAACTCCGAATCTAGAGAAAATGTTCTCCTTCAGGAATTTAAGCACTGCTTTGTGGTCACCACTCAAGATGGCACTGTCGAATCTAATTTGGACATGTAGTCCACCCCACAAGGATTTAAGCATAGCCGAAGGAAGTAGGAATGGTCACATGAAGTCGACGCCCATTCATCAAACAATTCAACTACTAAACGTTTAAGGGCATCATGACGACGGGAAATCTTTCCCAGTCTTTGGCACTTATCACACTGCTTGCACATGGTGTAGGCATCTTTAAACAATGACGGCCAATAAAAGCCCGAATGCAGCACTTTCATGGCTATTTTCTATGAATCGAAATGCCCTCCACACGCACTCTCATGGCAATGGCTGAGAATTCCTTCATGTTCTTCTCTTCCAAAGACACATTTCATTATCCTGACGCGACAATACTTGAACAAACACGGCCTCCCAATAGTATGAATGGAACCCTTGCATGGAAGAACCTCTTGTCCCGTGGTTGTCCACTCCACCGGTAACTCCCTACCAAAATCGGGCAATGTGAGCATACCATGGTGCTATAATTTGCCACTGCTACTAGAGACCCTCAGAAATTCATCAAATATAGGAAGGTTGGGGGTATTGTGCTATGGTTAATCTGAGAGATGATCGGGCAACAACGCTTCTCCACACCCTCTTCTTATCTCTAATCCGATGTTGAACTCTCAGAGTACAGAACCCATCTGATAAGCCGAGCCTTGGAATTCTCGTTTTTTCTTTGTGAGTAGATATTTCAATGCTGAATGATCTGCGGAAGATTAAGTAATATCTCGACCTAATCAAATAAGATCAACTTATCTAAAGCATAGACCACTGCTTAGCAATTCTTTCTCCGTATAGATAGTTTCTCTCGAGCTTCATTTAACGTTTTCTCGCATAATACACCACATATGGCTTTCCTTCTACTCTGTCCGAGAACCGCTCCGACAAAGCAAGGTCATTAGCATCGCACATTACCTCAAAAGGCAAGTGCCGCCGTGGGCTCTCACTATGGGTGTTGTAGCCTAAATATGCTTTAAGCTCGAACTTCGCACTCGCGCATCCCATTCAAACTTTGCATCTTTTTCAAGGAGCTTGAAGAGCGGCTTAGCAAATTTCGAGAAGTCTCGGATGAACCTGCGATAGAATCCTGCATGCCCCAAGATTTGCCGCATTGTCTTCACATTAGTAGAGATGGCAATTTCGAGATCAATTCTACCTTGGCCTTATCCACTTCAATTCCCCTCCCGGAAATGATGTGCCCCAGCACTATGCCCTGATTTACCATAAAATGGCATTTTTCCCAGTTTAGTACTAGGTTCTTTTCGATGCATTTGTGGAGGACAGTTTCCAAATGGACTAGGCATTCATCGAATCTTTCCCCTTAAATTGTTATGTCATCCATATAAACCTCCATAATACGCTCCACCATATCACTAAAAATACTGAGCATACAACGCTGAAAAGTGGCCGGAGCATTGCATAGACCGAAGGGCATCCTCCTATAGGCATATGCACCAAAAGGACAAGTGAAAGTGGTCTTTTCCTAATCATTGGCAGCGATCTCGATCTGGAAATAGCTGGAATACCCATCTAAAAAGTAGTAGAAGGGATGACCTGATACTCTCAGAGCCGTCCATGAAGGGTAAGGGAAAGGATCCTCTGGTCACCTCTTCATTCAAATTTTCGTAGTCAATACATAGCCTCCAAATTAGTAAGCCTCCGTGGGCATTCCTCCCATTTCATTGAGCACCGTAGTGACCCCTGATTTCTTGGGTACTACTGGGTCAGACTAACCCAAGAGCCACTCCGACACGGGTATATATGATGTCTATAGCAATTTCAACACTTCCATGCGTATCACCTCTTGCATATGCGGATTCAGTCTCCTCTATGGCTGTCGAACCGCTTTCGATTCTTCTTCTAAGTAGATATGATGGGTGCATACGGTCTGGCTGATGCCTTTTAAATCGGAAATCTTCCATCCGATTGCTTTCTTGTTCCTGTGGAGGATTTGAAGCAAACTAGCCTCCTGTGGATTGCTCAATAGTGAAGAAATCACTACTGGACAATGCATTTTTCCTCCCAAAAATGCATATTTCAATTCAATAGGCAGGGGCTTAAGATCTAATTGTTGAGGACCCTGTTCCTCACTTCCAGTAAGTAGAGGTAGCACTTCAACCTTTCTTCTCCATGGTGATTAGTACCCAAAAAGTGCTATTTTGAGTCCTATTTAAGATAGGTTTTGAGTGCTTTTTGCTTACTAATCATATGAATTAAGTCGATTGACATGTGTAGGTCCGTTTAGTACTACTGATTTTGTTTCGAGTGTGTTTTTGGTAATTTTGCAGGTTTTATGAGCCTCAGTCATCATTTCAAGCTTGGCTTCGAGTTGGTGCCGATTTATGCCATGTTCATATGAATTCTCGGCGATTTCATCAAGCAAAGTTGAAGAACTGTCAAGTGGAATTCAAGAAATGGAGGTTGAACTGAATGCAGGAGGATGCAGGAGAGTGTAGGATTTTCGCTATGCATTGCGAAAATTTCGCAAGGATTGCGAAAACTTCGCAACCATAGCGAAAATTTCGCAATCCCTGTGAAATTTCGCTATGCACAGTTTTTTGCTATGATAGCGAAATTTCGCTATCATAGCGAAATTCACTATGCATAGCGAAATTTGTCCCCCTTTGTTTTTGATCTAAACAACCTCGTTTTGTGTAATTCCCATTTTGTCCCCATTGTAATCATATATTCTTGGTATTTTTGGTATTTCACACATCTTGTATGGCTATATAAGCCACCTTATAACTTTTTGTAACCTAACTTTTCATTCAAGCATTCATTCACGCAGCTTTTGTTTTAGGTTTACAGTTTTCTCTCTTCTTTCTCTCATTTTCTTGGTTGCCAAACACCACCTTTGAGGATGACAACTCAAGGGATGTTTGGCTAAGCCTCAAAACCTTGAAGATGAGGGTTGCTAGGTTGGTTAATGGTGGTTTGCAGGTGGTCCTCAGTTTTAAATGAAACAGGTACTGCATTTATTGTTCCAAACTAGGGTTTAATGCCATTTAATGTGTTTCTTTTGGTCAATACTTGTCATGCTTTAGGGTTCAATGCATTCTATAAGTGACGCACCGACATTCTGACGCCATTTACGGTACCCACTGAAATGTGGTTAAATGCTATGCTTTCAAACTGCTGGAACATTAAATGCTCAGTACATGTTTTGACTCAAATAAGAGTGTTTTAAGGGTTAGTTTTTAAAGCCAAACAAAGATCTGGTTTTGGCTATGACTATAAGTCATATGCCCTAATGCGAGGAAATAACCCGAGGACACCTTTATAACCCCATTTTATCAAGCTAGTGACCTAAGCCTTCAAGGCCATTTCACACACTTTAACTTAAACTGTTTCCCCAGTTCCCGCTGAACAACCAATCTCCCATGTTTTTACTAAATCCAAAAAATCCAAATGAAAGCCTCACCATTTTGAATCATGATACGAATCATCTTCAGGATGAAAACCCATCCCCGTGTTCGACCCTAGACCGCTATGCTGCAGTAGCTTGACTACGGTAGTAAGAGGAAAATAGGAAACAAATTTTGTTGATTCCGGATCACCCTACCATGGCACGAATCAAATGGCGTCATTGCCGAGGATCGTGCCAGACTACATATGATGAGTTGATGTGAACTTGTAATCCACATTACAAGTGTTGGTGATCTTTTAACCCTTTTTGAATTGCGTTTTTTGGAATTTCAGTTTTTTTTTACTCAGCAGTCACTGCTAGGCTGTTTTGTCATTACATTCATTTTATATTTTGGCTAACACTGATCCTTTTTGGCAAGCCTTGTTTGTGTTCTTTGCTTTGTCCCATTTTGTGTTACAGGTGTTTATGCAAAGACTCGGATAGAGGGATATCGTGCAGATTGCAAAGAGGAGTGCACCACACTGAACAAAGTTGTGAACCGCAGGCACAAGCATCAAATGGATCCTCACCTGAGGAACAAAGGAAGTCAAGAAGGCACCCAGTTGAATCCAAGATAAATCAATGAGGACCACATACACCCTCCTAGAGGAGTGCTCCTTCCTGATCATACCACTACCGAGGATGTAGCAAAGTTGAGACAGCTACTGCGCCCCTGCTTCCCACATTTCATGGTATGGAGAATGAAAATCCATACCACACATTCGGATTTTGAGGAAGTATGCATAACTTTTAAGGAAGGTATAACCGATATGGAATTGTTGAAGTAGCGTATTCCGTTAACCTCAAGGACAAAGCCAAAATATGGCTCAATTCACCGAGGCCGAGAAACTAATAGAATTGTACGATCTTCGTTTCACTCTTGGAAGAAATTCTTCAGCATAACCAAGAATTGTAAATAGCTTGAAGAGTGCGCATCATACCTAATCGGCCTATGACAATGAGAAATTTTATCGCGTTGGGAGGAGGTTCATGGAGACCATCACCGCATGCCCACACCATGGTTTTGATACGTGGATGCTAGTGAATCATTTTTATGATGGTATGTCTCCTGCCATGAAGCAACTGCTAGAAACCATGTGTGGAGGTGACTTTCTGAGCAAAAACCCAGATGAAGCCATGGACTTCTTGAATTATGTGGTTGAAACTTCCAAGGCTTGGGATGAACCGAATCCAAGGGAAGCTGAAAGAATGAAGCCATCGACCCACCAAAGGGGAGGCAATTATGCACTTTCCGAAGATATGGAGATGAAAGCAAAGATATCAACCTTAACTAGGAAGCGGAAGAGCTAGAAGGAAAAAGGCTACGATGAGGTGCGTGCAAAGGGGCTAAAAATCCCGCATGCGCCAACCCATGCATCACTACTCAATCCATCACACCTAAGAACATCATTCCAAATGTCTGGTCAAGAGAGATTTGGCGTCGAGCATACAATGCCGTGGCCAATACAACCCACAACCTAATGCCCCATATGGTAATACATATAATCTTAACAAAGAATCACCCCAATCTCTTGGAAACCTAACTCCCCATTTGTGTGCCCCGTGCCAAACAACAATTTAGGTTCCTCATCTCAACTACAAGCATCGTTCATCCTCTTCCCCTGGTGAACAAGCCATATTAAATTTGAGCAAGGTGGTAGGCAATTTTATGGAGGAGCAAAAGGGAATCAATGTACAATTGGCTCAAAGAATAGATACTGTGGAAAGCACCTTGAACAAGAGAATAGATGGGCTTGAAAGCAACCTTAATCAGAAGATTGATAACCTACAGTACTCCATCACCAGGATTAACAATTTACTGGAGGTACGGGAGAAAGGAAGATTCCCTTCCCAAACACTGCCAAATCCAAAAGGAGTCCATGAAATAGGTTCTTCCAGCAACTCAAGGATGGATGAAGTAAAGGCCATCATTACTCTAAGGAGTGGGAAAGAAATTGAGCAACCAGTGCCCATGACTGCTGAAGAAACAGAGAAAGAGAAGGAAGTTGAGCCTGAGAGGATAATAATCAGTGAAGATTCAGCAGAAAGATGTTCCTTCCACTTCCTCACACTAAGAAGCAAGAAAAAAATCCCAAACTAAGCTGAAATTTGGGAGGTGCTAAGGCAAGTGAAGGTAAATATCCCACTGCTTGACATGATCAAGCAGGTCCCAACATATGCAAAATTCTTGAAGGACCTATGCACAGTCAAGAGAGGGTTAGGCATTGAAAAGAAAGCCTTCCTAACAGAGCAAGTCAATGCAATTATTCAAAGCAAGACCCCGGTGAAATACAAGGATCCAGAATCCCCCACAATATCAGTCAACATTGGAGGGACTTGCATAGACAAAGCACTGTTGGACTTGGGGGCCAGTGTAAACCTACTGCCATATTCAGTGTATAAGCAGTTAGGTTTAAGAGAGCTTATGCCTACCAACATCACTCATTATCAGTCGACTGCTCGTAAAATTCCTAAGGAATAGCTTGAGGATGTGTTGGTAGTTGTGACAAACGCTTACTACCCAGTAGACTTTGTAGTGCTTGATACCGAACCAATCGCAAGTGGGCCTAATCATGTGCCAATCATCCTGGGAAGACCATTTTTGGCCACTTCCAATGCGATAATCAATTGTCGGAATGGAGTCATGCAGCTCACATTTGGCAACATGACACTAGAGCTCAACATTTTTCACCTGAGCAACAAGCACAAGCCAGAAAAGGGTGATTTTGATGAAGTCTGCTCTATTGGTCCACATGCAGGGAAACCAAATGCCCACAAATTGCAAGTATAATTGGTAAAGGAAAGTGAAGTGCTTGATAGGAATTGGTTGTATTAGTCACCTCCCAGAGCCACGGATCAGCCCAAAGATCACCCAAAAGTGGAGAAGAAGTTCAACAAGAAGGAACTAAGCATGAAGGCTGTAGCACACGTCACTACAGGGGTCAAGGAGCTCCTTCTCCTTGACCCTCCACAGAATGAATCGTTGTAGTTGTTTGCCTGCCTTCATCGAGACCAAACTCAAATAAAAATTTTTGAATTTTAGCTTAATTTGCTAATTTTTTAGTTTACTTATTTTTAGTAACTTTCCTTATCCTAATTTTAGCTAAATATAAAATCTTAATTTTTAAGTAATTCTATTTTATTTTTTCTTTATTTTTCTTTTTTATTTTTTATTTTATTTTTATTTATATATGTATATATATATATATATATATATATATATATATATATATATATATATATATATATATATATATATATATATATATATATTTTTTTTTTTTTTTTTTTTTTGCTTTTATTTTATTTTATTTTAATTTAACTAAATTAAATTTTGTTTTTTTTATTTTGCAGATGGAATTCAGTTCAGGCAAGAATTTCGCTATAATAGCGAAATTGGACATCCAAAGGGGTTTCGCTTCGAAACCCCTTCAATCGCTGAACTCGCTAATAAAACAAAGGGGTGGTCCTACTTTCATTCCACACCTCCTTCATCCCCTAACAGAGCCCCTCCGCGCCTAGCACCCCGCTCCACTTCAAATTCGCGCCTTAATTCGTTCGGGGCTGGACTGGGAGTCCCGAGCCTCGCACAAAGCCTGTTTGCCCGCCGTCGCGCCACGACCCGAGCCCTGATCCGCCTGGTCCTCCTGTTCTTTTGCCCAGCCGAGCCACCAGTCCCTGCTGCCGCGCACGTGTGACCCCATCACGCCGAGCTCCGTACTGCCGGCGTCAGCCACGCTCGCGGCTCTCCGTCCGAGCCCATCGTCGCAGCTCGCCGAGCCCCGGGCTACTCAGATCCCCAGGTGCACACAAAGACTCCATTGCCACTGCTAGCCTCAGCCCTGCATTTACCCGAGCTCTACTCTACCCCTGTAGCACGACTAGACCACAGACATGGTCCGTACTCATGGTGGTTATCGCTACAGGCCCAGGGTTAGGTTCAGTACCCCAAAGAGAGAGGATGCAAGCACCTCCAGGGCTGCAGATGCTCATTCTCCGGACCTACCTACTGAGATACAGCCAGACGCCCGGCAACCGCCATACCCGAGGAGCTCCTCGTGCTTCGAGCCCCCATCCCTACGCCGAGTATCAGACTAGGGTGGGGGACCCCAGCCCCTTCTCCAATACAATAGAGACGACGCAGGAGGGCCCGGCCCTCCAAGCAGCCCTGACATCGCCCGGAGCCGAGATCTCGGCCCGAGCCGTCACCTCCTCCCGTCCGATGAGGGTCTGTCGCTCCGTTATCACCGGGCCTCGAGGATCAGCGCCCATGTTCACCGCGATTCGACCTGTGGAACGGATTCACGCGCCGCAGACTTCATGGGGAGTCATACTCATGATATTCTACGCTAACGCGGATCAGCGCTTCAGACCACGTACCGATCCGACAAAGATTCACCGTTGCCTTTATGACGCCACGGAGCGTGCCGACATCCCCGGCAGCTTCCGCCTACCACACCATGACATCCCGGAGTGCCGAGTCCGGCGAGCTCTGTCAGGGCATTGACGGTCGCCCGAGTACCCGGCCAGCGCCGGGCTAATTCGCAGGATATGTGATCAGCCTCGCCATCGTTGAGAGATGGTCCGCGTCTGCCGAGAGATACGCTGGACCCATACTTCTTCCTCAGCAGCTTCCGCCACAGATGTCTCCTAGTGACCACCATCCCTGACCACCATTCCCATTACAGCATTATGTACAGCGTAGGGGAGCTATACTCGAGGCTCTATACAAGATCTTAGAGGGATTCTGGTTTAGTCCCTCTGAGCTTGTCATGACTTCCCTGCTGCATTTTGGGGAGAAGGTCCACCGCAAGGGCCTGGCTCTAGCTGAGAGTTTACCGTTATTGATGCCGAGACTACTGAGCCAGGTCCTGGAGCATCTGGGGTTCCCTGAGGAGCCACGCATCGAGCGGAGGATCAATTGCACACAAGTCTTACCACCGTGAAAGCAATCATTATATCACGCTGACCTCCCTTTATCCTCCAAAGAGCGTGAGGAGGCAGCAGATGATGTGGCAGAGGACCCACCGAGAGGAGAGGATCCTATTCCTGAGATGGAGGTGGAGGTGGAGAGGAGCCCAGCTCCAGATTCATCTCCTCCATCTCCACCTCCTACTGCCTCTGCAAATTTCATCGACATCAGTCGACTCTTTCTCACACAAATACAGTTAGCCTCCAGAGCATATTCATGTCGGGGCCTAGGAGCTTGCCGCTGCTATGGATGTTGTCCCAAGGCGCTGTTACTACACCGCGCTGTTGGACTAGCGGGGCGGCCCGAGCCGAGGGGTCACTTAGCGCAGAGTCACGCCATGCTTCTTCTCGGATCACATGAGTCACCCTGCCTCCCGCTAGAGCTCCTGCGCAGCCCACTAGAGATCACCGCAGCCAGCACAGCCTCCTTGGACATGTTAGCAAATGGGCAAAGAGCAATTTCGTGATCCACCGCATCTCCACCACCACGAGAGTGAGGTGGTCACACTCCCTCCTCTAACTTTACTATCCTACCCAATGGAGGCATGTTTATACTTTGGTTGGGAGGAAAAGTTAGAGTTTAGGAGGCTCCTATCATATTTTTGTATTGTTTTAGCTTTATCAATCGTCACTATTTTGTATAGGATTGTATAGGATACATGTATTAGCCTATAGTAGGCGCTGATATTTTTGTCATGTTTGGGGCCTATGTTGCTTGTACTAGCCACTTTATTATATCAAAGTTTTATAGCAATACATTTTCTTACTTTCTACACTTTTGCAAATCATTTTTATGCCTATATTTTTATGTTTCTACTCTTGCCTCTGAGTTGTTAATTGAAGCCTTATATGCTACCCTTGTAATAAGGTAGAAACAATTCCATGCATGATTAAGTTTTTTGGTCAATTTAGAAGTTCCAAGATATTCACCCTTTGCATCCAATTCCTTTAGCTAATCACACACACAATGCACATCGGTTTGTATCAATAGGTTGAGAAGCTATATACCACTTTTCACTTTGCGAAACCGGCCTTAGATCTGTTGACGACCCATAATAGGTTTTTGTTTCCCGAAAAAGAAGACCAATGAAGTCTTCCAAATGAAAAAGGAAAAGAAAAAGGAAAAAGAAAAAGAAAAGAAGAAAAAGAGAAATGAATGTCGTGACACTTTGCCTTGAAACCCGAACACGGTCCGAGGGGTATATGGCGAAAGCCTTTAAAGCCCGGTACCCTAAACCTTTATTGGTTGGGAGTCATTGATTTAGTGTCTGCTATACGGGTGGATGGGTAGAGTTTAGCCAGTCAGAGGTGCTTAATTCGGTCACCTAAGTCCAGAAGCCCAAGAGTTTCAGGGTCGCTTGATCCTTTTGGCTTGATGCCCTAAACCTTAATTGGTTGGGAGTCATCGATGGACCCCCGTTACACGGACTTTGGTGAAGTCGAGTTTTTAGCATTGCACCCTACAATACAATCAAAGAAGGAAATAAGAGTGTAACTGAGTCTATTTAGGTTGGTCAACAGTTTAAGGCCTGACAATAGCTTAGTTGGGGGGAGGGAATAGCTTTGCAACTTATTGGTTCAAACTGGTTACCTTAAGAACACTTAGATTTTGGTGGAAGTGTAGGTTGACTTCTTCGGAATTGATGTTGCCCTAAAACTTGTTCATATATGGCATTTTTCTCACGATAGTATTTGTACAGGGTCTAAATTGTTCATACTGAAGGTAAGGCGTTACTTGTACACATACCTTTTGGACAGCATACACTTTTTGCAAAAGCACAGCATACCTTGATTGTTTTTAGCATTGCTAAGGGACTAGCAACGTGTCGGTTGGGGGGTGTGATTAGTACCTAAAAAGTGCTATTTTGAGTCCTATTTAAGATAGGTTTTTGAAAGTGCTTGCATACTAATCATATGAATTAAGCTTCCATTGACATGTGCAGTCCGTTTAGTACTAACACATTTTGTTTTTGCGTGTTTTGGTAATTTTGCAGGCTTTGTGGAGCCTCAAATCATCATTTCCCAAGCTTGGTTTCGAGTTGGTGCCGATTTATGCCATGTTCATATGAATTCCTAAGATTTCATCAAGCAGAGTTGAAGAACTGGCTGCGGGAATCAAGAAATGGAGGCCGAACCGACGCGTGAGGATGCAGAGAGTGCGTGTGATTTTCGCTATGCATTGCGAAAATTCGCAAATCCATAGCGAAAAAAATTCTCGCAATCCCCAGAAAATTTCACTATGCACGCTTTTCGCTATGATAGCGAAATTTATCCCCCTCTGTTTTTGATCCAAACGACCTCGTTTTGTGTAATTCCCATTTTGTCCCCATTGTAATCATATATTCTTGGTATTTTTGGTATTTCACACATCTTGTATGGCTATATAAGCCACCTTATAACTTTTTGTAACCTAACTTTTCATTCAAGCATTCATTCACGCAGCTTTTGTTTTAGGTTTACAGTTTTCTCTCTTCTCTCTCTTCTTTCTCTCATTTTCTTGGCTGCCAAACACCACCTTTGAGGATGACAACTCAAGGGATGTTTGGCTAAGCCTCAAAACCTTGAAGATGAGGGTTGCTAGGTTGGTTAATGGTGGCTCGCAGTGGTCCTCGCCTAAATGAAACAGATCGTATTTATTGTTCCAAACTAGGTTTAATGCCATTTAATGCTTCTTTGGTCAATACTTGTCATGCTTCTTTAGGTTCAATGCATTCTAAGGGTAGATGCACCGACATCTCTAGATGTCATTTACAAGCCACTGAAATGAGGTTAAATGCTATGCTTTCAAACTGCTGGAACATTAAATGCTCAGTACATGTTTTGACTCAAATAGGAGTGTTTTAAGGGTTAGTTTTTAAAGCCAAACAAAGATCCGGTTTTGGCTATGACTATAAGTCATTTGCCCTAATGCGAGGAAATAACCCGAGGACACCTTTATAGCCCCATTTTATCAAGATAGTGACCCAAGCCTTCAAGGTCACCATTTCACACTTTAACTTAAACTGTTTTAGTTCCCCAGTGAACAACCAATCTCCACTGTTTTTACCCAAATCCAAAAATCCAAATGAAAGCCTCACCATTTTGAATCATGATACGAATCATTTGTGGGATGAAAACCCATCCCCATGTGTTCGAATTTAGACTGGCTATGTCAAGAAATACTACTATGAGTAGGAGGAAAATAGAAACAAATTTTGTTGATTCCGGATCACCTTACCGTGGCACGAATCACATGGCCCACGCAGTAGGCTCACTTTCTTCAAGCCCCGTTGGTCTTCTACATCGGCCAACCAACTCCTCGCTTACTACTTATCCTGTTACAAAAGCAGCTCATCCTTGTTCTTCAAGGATAGCCTCTATCGTGACAAACCTTCTTCACCGGCCATCCTCTTGTCGGGTGCATGTGCTTTTTGCTCGATGGAAGATATTGAGCTCTACAACAGTATTTCCAAAGGTTAGCCAGATCACCCCATTCCGACAATTAATGATCGCATTGGAAGTGGCCAAAATACTCTCTTCCGTAGATGATTCGCACATGGTCACTCATCACACCGTTCTAAGATCAAGCACTACAAAATCCACTAGATAGTAGAACTCTATCCGACCAATCAAAAACATCCTCAACTATCCCCTTTGGTATTTTGATGGACCTATCGGCTAAAGACAAAGTGATAGTGGTCGGCTTAAGTTCGCCTAGCCCAAACTGCTGGTACATGGAAAAAGGCAGTAGGTTAACACTTGCCCCCAAATCTAGCAATGCCTTTTCCACATAAGTGCCGCCTATGTTAACGGAGATTGTAGGACACCCGAATCTTTATACTTCACAAAAGTCTTGCACTCAATGATGGCACTCACTTGCTCAGTCAAAAAGGCCTTTTTATTCACATTAAAGCCTTTTTTTACATTGCATAGGTCCTTCAAAAACTTTGCATACGTGGGGACTTGCTTGATCATATCGAGAAGAGGGATGTTAACCTTCACTTGCCGTAGTACCTCTAAAATTTCAATTTGGTTAACTTAATTTTTCCTTTTTCGAATTGCTTGTGGGAAAGGAGGGGGTACACTGTGTCTTACCTCTTCCCCTGCTGGTTGTTCTTCCTCTAGCGGTTCAACCACTGTGGGAGCTTTGTTAGCTAGTTCTGGGACTGTTTGTCTCAGTTCTGTACCACTTCTCAAAGTTACTATTGCTTTGACTTCATCGATTCTTGCATTGGGACTATCGGGCGCAGCCTATCTCATGCATTCTCCTGCTTTGCCGTGTCCGGGAAGGGAATTTCCCTTTTCAGACCCCGTCAGCCGGGCCAGACAACCTCGAAATGGAACTTTGCAAGTTATCATATTTTTTGAGATCTCGTAATGTATATTGTCTATTTTCTTGTTCAAAGGAGCTCTCTAATGTCTCAATTTTCTGATTAGTTTGAACATTCAACACCTTTATTCCTCCACAAAAATACCTACTTGTTGTCTTGCTCAAATTCGTAATTGCTTCGCTTCAATGTGGAGAAGAAGGTGGAGGTTGCTGCTGCTGTGCTAAGGTGGAGCTAAACTGTTGTTGTGCTCCTTGGGAAGCATATGCAGGGGGTTTTGGCTTCCATGATAGGTTTGAATGATTCCTCCAATTGGGGTTATAGGTGTTGCCATAAGGAGCATTTGTAGGTGGCTTAATTTGACCTAAGACATGGGCATGCTCTTGCATTAAGTCCCTTACTGAAGGAACCACTGGACAGTGCTCTCCAAGATGGCTACTTAACTGACAATTAAAACAGGCTGGGTAAGATGCAGGCAATTCAATCACTACTTGCACTTCATGCTGATTTCTCATTTCAAGCTCCTCCAACCTTCGGCCAGCTTATCTCCGTGTCTTGGAGAGCAGATAAATGCCTCCCTACTGCGGTCAAGGCCTCATTTTTCAACCTCTCTTAGATTTCCGTTCATCCGCATGCCTTGGAGTTTTCTGGCCACATAGTTCAAAAGTCCATGGCTTCATCTCGGGTGCTTGCTCAAAGAAGTCCCTCCACACATGGACATGCACCGATGGTCTCCATGAACCTCTCCCAACACCGATAAAACTTCTCATTATCAAAGAGGTCGAGTAAGTGTAGATTTGCCTCTTCAACCGTTGGTCTGCTGTAATCGAAAAATTTTCTTCAAAACTCATTTTCAGTTCCCGGCCCAATTTCTTATTGTTCTCGGCCTCAGTGAATTGAGCCAAATCTTGGCCTTGTCTTCGTTGTCACTGAAATGCTTTCGCCATGCGTCCATGTCGTGTACACCTTCTTTAAAAGTTGTGGCATACTTCCTCGAACCCTGATATGATTATATGGATTTTCATTCCCATTCCATGAAAAGTGAAGTAGGGGCATCAAATAGAATCTTACCACCACATCACCACAGTATGATGCAGGAAGGTGCACTCACTCTAGGTTGGTGTATGTGGTCCTCATCACCTATATGTTGTGTAGGATTTGTCGGAGCCCATGCCGACTTTGCCGCTCTTCTCGTAGTGGATCCATTTGATCATTGTGTACACTGACTTCACAACCTTGTTCAATTGGTACTGACTCTTGCAATCCGCCTAATATATTCTATCCCAAAGGGTGCATAAACACTGGTGGAAACAAAAAAGAGAAAAAAAAGCAAAGAACAACAATGGCTTGCCAAAAAGATTAGTGTTAGCTAAGAAATAAAATGATTGTTATTCATAAAAATGTACTTCAACAGTTGATCGATGAGAAAACTTGAAATTCTAATTAATGGAATTCAAAAGGTTTGTAAGGTCACCAATACTTGTAATGAGGATTACAAGTACTCATCAACTCATCATCTGTAAGGCACCATCCCCGGCAACGGCGCCATTTTGATTCGTGCCACAATAGGTGTTATGAATCAACAAAATTTATACCTAAACTACTCCTACTGCCGTAGCATAACTACTGCAGTATAGCGGCTCTAGGATCGAACACTGGGATGGGTTTTCGTCTTACAAATGATTTTTTAATGAGTCAAAATGGTGAGACTTTTGTTTGGATTTTGGATTTGTATAAAAAGTGTGGTTGTTTTCACTATGCTAACTGAAGGTAATTCGAAATAAAATGTAAAAAGAAGTCCTTGAAGTTTCAATACTAGTTTGGTATGATATGGTTGCAAAGGTGTCCTCGTGTTACTGCATTAGTGGTAAATGACCTATAGTCATTTCCAAAACCGGATCTTTGTTTAACTTTAAAAACCAACCCTTAGTACCATTCCTCTTTGAAACATAGCATTTACTGAGCATGAACTATTCCTGCAATTGAAATCTAGCATTTAACCTACCCCCGATGGCTCATAAATGACAACTAATGGATGTCAGTGTATCTAACAATAAGAATACACTGAACCGTAAAAGCTTGCCAAGTATTGACCAAAGAAAGTACATCAAATAGCTTTTAAACCTAGTTTTGAAAGTTTGAAACATAAATACCCAGTACCTGCTTCGTGAAGAACAAAGGAACACCTTCAAACCTCATCAACCTACCTAGCAACCCTCCTCTTCAAGGTTTAGAGGCTTTAGCCAAACATCCTTTGAGTTTTCATCCTCAAAGGATGTGTTTGGTTGCCTAGAAAGTGAGAGAAAGAGGAGAGAGAAGAGAGAAAATGAGAGCCAAAAACAGTGGCCCGTAATGGAAAAATGCCTTATGAATAATTAGGTTACAAAATGTTCATAAAATGGCTTATATAGCCTTCCAAAAAGGTGAAAATACCAATCTATCCTAAATAGTATAATTACAAAGTGAGGGTAGATGGAAAATAAAACTAGTTTAGCACATGTTGTTTATATTCTACATGAAAATTTCTATGTAGCGAAATCTGGTCAGATAAAATTTCTATTCTAGCGAAATTATCTTATTATTGCGAAAATTTCGCTATTCTTACGAAAATTTCGCTATTCTTGCAAAAATTTCGCTATTATAGCGAAATTTCCCTTATTTGCTCCTGCTTGCATCCTGCATATTCCAGCATGCATCCAAATTGTTTCGCCTTCCACTTCTTCTGCTCTAGCTTGATGCACCGAAGATACAACCATACGAACTCGCCAGAATCAGCTCAACTTTGAGAGGTTTATTGATATATAGAATAGGTCTCTCAAACCTTAAAACTACCACAAACAAATTTCAAAATACAATCATTAGTACCAAAGGGATCTACACGTGTCAATCGGCTTAACTAATATGATTAGTACACTAAAAGTACTTAGAACCCATCTTAAATAGAGTTCAAAATAGCACTTTTTGGGTACTAATCAAGGAGCAGTTGATTTGAAGAACCAGTGAGTTGTAGAGTGCAAGTTAGGTTTGGCAACTCAAGAACCCTCGCGAAATTCACAAATTGCAGCCTCTATTCCTCGCCCCGCAACTCTTTGTTTCCTATAAAATTTCATTCCTGCACTATTCGATTCCTGCAGATAATAATTCAATATTAGTTCCCCAATTGTCTGAACCCCCGAATTTAGTGCCCATTTATGGACACTAAATAGCCCTAACCTCCCTATATATAGGCCTACCCTGTTCATTTGAATTCATTTCCCATCTCCTCCTCAGAAGAAAATCCTCTGGAGCAAAACCCTTCCCTTCTCCCCATCCTCTCCATCCTTCTCCCAATCAGGCTATGGCGAAGACCCGCGGTGGACACAGTTCCAGCTACAGGCCTCGCGTGCGGCCCTCTTCCCCAACTCCAACCGTCACGCCTCCTCCAGCTACCGCCCCAGCTCGGTTGTCGCGCACTCTGCTTCCACCGCTGCATCCCCACCCCCGCTCCGGCTGTCCCGGCCCCACCGCAGAGCACGAGACAAGGGTAGGACCTATCCCTCCCTCCCCTCCTCATCTACGGCCATTCAGGAGGCCCCCGCCTCCAAAGAGGGCTCGAATCCTCACGGCGAATCCTCCAAATTTCTCACTCGCCCCCAGAGCATCCTTCATCACCTACACAGGGTCCAGTTTCCGACATTCCTCAGGATCAATCTCCTGGCTCCATTATCAGAAGGCCTATCCTCCACTGTGGCCCCATTCTTGGAAATTCTGACTGTAGTAGCAAGGATCTGCACAACGAGCACTTTTACGACTTTCCAGCTTTCGCCGCCCTTCCCGAGCTTTGAGACTCTATGCGGCTTGTGCAGCAATAATCCTTAGAGCCCTTCATGACTCCATGTCGGTTCTTCTACCCCCGTGTCATCATTGAGTTTTATCAGACCATGACCTCCAGGAGAGATCCCAATCCTACAGCTATGCATTTCTTTATCGATACGAGGGCATACCCGGCCACTGATATAAATTTCGCTTAATGCCTCAATTTACCAGCTTGTTCTCGCCACCAAGCATAGTATAGACAAGTGGGTCTCATCCCTCACCTCTGGGAGATGGTCCGCATTCCTTAAGCTGTGGGAACATCCGTCAAGTACACATTCTACTCTAGAGACAGCTCCCTCCAGTTATGCTTTTGATAGACCACATACTACGGTCCAACTTGTTTCCACTGCAGCATTTGGTGCAAAGGCGAGGAGAAATACTCGAGGCTCTCTATCGCATCTACGGAGGTTTTTGGTTCAACCCTATAGAGCTTATCATGACTATTCTCTTCCATTTTGAGGACAAGATTCACCTAGAAGAATCTACTCCAGCAAAGGCCAGCCTCCCTGCTTCTCGAGGCTACTATCTCGTGCCAGGATCACCCACTTTCCTGACGAAACCCATTGAACGTCACGTGTTTGTGAGGCCATATTTACTGTTGAGAAGTGGCAGTTTGTGCCTGGTGCTCCTCACCTCCCACTCCGAGACCCGGCAGAAGATGAGCCGGCAGATGATCAACCAGTAGAAGATCAACCGCCTCCCGCAGTGCCTGTTGAGGAGCCCCAGATTCCGGTTTCCGCAACACCATCAGTCACTATCCCACCACTCCGCCCTCTCGCAGACCTCCAAAGGCCTCCATCCCTTCAGATCTGGGCTTGGACCAAGTAATTCTCGCACCACCCATGCAACATCTCTATATCCCCTCGCGATTTTCTGGCCATCATGGATGCAGTTCGCACTTTTTCAGCCACTTCAGCATCTTCGCGTCGCCATACTGCCCGGCCGAGAGGATGGCACTCGAGGCCGCCATTACCCGCACTACACCCATTCTCACTGCAATGCCATTCCCACCGCAATCCAAAGCCACTTGGGCCGCCGCACTTCCATCGCACCGCCCAGCCCTTCTCGCTTCCAGCAAGCAGCGAGCAGCACCTAGCCATCCAACCCCTCCTACAGCTTCACTGGATCTTCTCGCAGCTGCAGCAGTAGTAGGCACTCCTCCAGCCTCATCAGCAGGTCCTCAGCCTGCCAGGATGAGGATGACATCCCACCACTGCACGCTTGAGGTGGGAGGCAGCACTCCTTCTTAACTTTTCCACCGAGCCCCATTGAGGACAATGTGACGTTTAGTTGAGGGGAGAGTTAGTGAAGGAAGTGGCTTTTATATTATGCCTTTACTGTTATTTTGAGCAAGTCCATTTTGTGTAGTTCAATGACTTGCTAATAGTTTCTTTTTGTGATGATGAAAATATAGTCATACCTTTATTTTCAATACATACTGCAAAGTTTAAAGTTACAGTTTCAAATTGCAACCCTTTTTTTTTTTTTTTTTTTTTTTGTATTGCATAGCCTATAGTAAGAGAAATTGAAACATCGGCCCCACTCGTTGTCTGGGATTGGTTCTATGCCTATCTAAGTGGATGACTAGTTGAATTTCTTTTGTTTTCAACCTCTTTCTTCCACTTTGAACTAACCACACACCGCGCACATTAGGTTTCATTGATGAGATGAAAAACTGTTTGGCCTCCTAAACCATGCAAAAGTCCGGCCCTAAACCATGCAAAAGCCCGGCCTAGTACTCTTGACCTCCTTTAATAGATATGGACCCCCCTAAAAGAGACCAATGAGTCTTTTCAAAAAAACAAAAACAAAAAAAAAAACAAAAACAAAAAAAAAAGAAAAGAAAGATTTATGATGCTTTGTCTTGAAACCCGAGCACGGTCCGAGGGGTATATGGCGAAAGTCTTTAAAGCCTGGGGCCCTAAGCCAACTGGTTGGGAGCCATCGACTTTGTGCTCGTTACATGGGTGAATAGGCAGAGCTTAGCAAGTTGTAGGTGCTGGAGAATCGACCTTATTAGAAGTCCGGGGTGAAACCTAAAGAGTTAGCGATTGAAAAAATCCTTATGACTTGATGCCCTAAGCCTTAATTGGTTGGGAGTCATCGGTGGATCCCCGCTACATGGACATCTATGAGGTCGATTCCTCAGCATTGCACCCCTACAACACAAAAAGAGTTGTGGAATAAATGTGGGTCCCAATCTAATGAAGCTGGTTAGTCTGCTATGTTTTGGCATATGCTAGGTTGGGGGGAGAGTGCAGTTTTGCAGCCTATCGTTGAAAACTAATCAGGTTAACACTTAGGTTTTAGTGGAAGTTCCAGGTTGGTGCTCTAGGAAAGGAGGCTCTTTGCTAATTTAACTTCAGATAGCGCTCAAATTTCAAGATAGTTACCGGCATTGTTTTCGTGACTCATGTTGGCTGCGCATTACTACCTCTACGTTTTGTGTACATTTATATACTGACATTTTGTTTTCTCTTTTCCATTGCTAAGGGACTAGCAATGTGTCGGTTGGGGAGTGTGATTACTACCCAAATAGTGCTATTCTTACACCTCATGACACAGTTTTGAGCACTTTTTGCGTAGTAATCAGCTTTATTAATCCGGATGGCACGTTAAGGTCCTAGTTATACTACTGATCGCTTTTTGTGGCAAGTTTTGTAGTTTTATGAACCAATCATGCCAAAGTTTTCGAATCAGTCTACACCACAAAGAATACAAGTTGAACTCGTAGCCATGTGTCGGGAAAGCTGGAAGAAGAAAGGTGAGGAAGTGTTAGTACACAACACTTTGCAATTTCGCAAGGTCACAATGCGAATTTTCATAGCCTGAGAAATTGTTCTCCACCTTTTTGACCCAGGTTGACTTCTTCGTGTATTTTTTTTCTTGTTTTTCCCAATTACCCTTCTCATGTAATAGTGCCCAATTCATATATTTTTGTAATTTTGCATAGCTGGACACTATATAATCCCCAAGCTACACTGTAACAAATATATTGGTTCATTAATAAAGCTTTTTGGCGCCAAGCTTTAGGCAACTCCTGCTTCTTTCCATTTTCCTTCACTTTCTCTCATTTTCTCACCTGCCAAACAGCCTCTGAGGATGACAACTCAGAGGATGAGTGACTAAAACCCCTTTATCCTTGAAGGGGAAGGCTAATAGACAAAGGACCTAGTCTCCTTTTAACCCTAGGTTCAAATCCCTTAGACAAGACTTTTAAACACCTATACCGGCAATCTTAGGGTTCAAAGTGCTTATTATTAGATCCACTGAGATTCGGTAGTTGCCATTTATTAGTCATTGGAAGGTGGGTGGAGGAGATAAGTTTTCACTGTCTGAGACCATTAATGCCCAGTAAATGCTATCTTTCAAAAGGAACTATTAAGGGTCAAGGTTTTGTAGACAAATGAAGATCCGGTTCGGGAGATGACTATAGGTCATCCTCCTCAACGCGAGAAAAAGGGCCCGAGAACCCCTCATTGACACTTAGAACCCAAGACCAATAGCCTGACACTTCAAGGAGATTTCTTTTATATTTTATTTCATTTCATTCCCAGTTTTCAACCATCAAACCCCTTGTTTTTATCAAACCTTAAAATCCAAAACAAATTCACCATTTTGAACCTCACTGATAGTCATTTACACGAAGAAAACTCATCCCTGTGTTCGACCCTAGAGCCACTATACTGCAGTAGCCATGCTACGACAGTAGGAGGAAATATGTATAAATTTTGTTGATTCTGGATACCTCAAACTAACGTGAATCAATGATGCTCTCACTTCTCGGACTAGTATAGGTCCAAACCAAAGCTCCAAAAGTCTAAGGATTGAGAGAGAAAGCAGGTCAACGATAAATCACCTTCCCTACCTTTCTCTATCTCTGCTTTGATGTATTTTCCTTCTATAAGATAAGGTCATATTGTGGATGCTGAACAGGATGCTGTATTGTTCTTAACTTAAGTTGTAGACCTACGAAGAAGTCATATGCATAGTAGGAATGGAATGCCTTCGGCCCATGCATATATTCTTTACACTTGCAGGTCCTGGTGATGAGTCTAAAACTCATTTATTTTTAATCCATTTTTTTGGCATGTTTTTAACAATTTTAGATCTATTTTTATGCCAAATTATGGAATATTCACCAACTTTGTGGTTTTCATGTGTTTTTTGAAAAAAGAGAGAAAACAAGCAAAAAAATAAGCAAAAAAGAGTGGAAAATGCAGCAATCTGTGTCGCGGCATAATTTTTTGTATGTCGCGACACAAAATTCAAGCAGGCCAAAGGAACTATGTCGTAGCCAGCAAATAAATGTCGCAACAAAGCTCAGACATAACACAATGGCAAAAGAGAAATTTATGTCGCGAAATTATTGAAGAAAATTATGAAGAAAAACTATCGCGACAATCCTTTACTCTATCGTGACAATGATTAAAGCAGAGAGCAAAGAAGCTTTGTCGCGACAATATAATTTATGTCGTAACATAAAAAGCTGAAGACTAATATATGAACTCTGTCGCGACAAAAGACAATCCTATCGCGACAGAAATTGCTCATATTACAACACAAGTCAACTGAGACAAGTGTTTTTATGTTGCGACAAAGTTTTAGCATCAAGCCAGCTCAAGGAAGAATTGTTGTCGCAATAAAGAAAATCCTGTCACGACATAACATTTAGAATTCACAACCAAGAGCAACAAAATCTCTGTCGCGATAAAGATTATTTCTACTGCAATAACCAAAACATGAAGGAGGTGAATTCCCTGTCGCGACAAATAAGTCTTCCGTCGTGACAATAAAAGCTATGGAATGATAAAATTCTATCGCGACAGAGAAAAATTAGGTCACAACAGAAATTAAAGAAGAACTGAGCATAGTCAAGGCAATTGTGTCGCAACAAATAATTCTATGTCGCAACACACAGCTCAACAAGCTAGAGGAAATAGAGAAGAAAAGTCTGTCGCGACAAAGAAATTTCCTACCGTGACAGAAATTGCTAAGGACTCAAAGAAATCCTGTCGCGACAAAGTTGATGGGCAATGTTTATCACGACAAGGAAAATTATGTTGCAACAAACTCTAAAAGGACAAGGACATGAGAAGTTGGTTGCAAACAAGTTTAGTGTCGCGACGCAAGGCTTTTTTGTCGCGACAAGAACAAGACTGCTGAATAAAATTTATGTCGGGACATTATCAAAGTATGTCGCAACACAATCCAAGAGCAAGACCAGAGAACGTGTCGCTTACGTAAAAACGAAGAAGCTACGATAAGAGGCAAATGACAAAGACTAAAGGTCTATCACGACGTAACTTATGCTCTGAACAGTAGACCAATTTGGGCCAGAATTTTAGGGATCCACAATGCAATTAATGAAGTGAGGCCCAACATTGGAAAGCCTATAAATACACGCTTCTACAGCACAAAGAACTTCCACAACTCCGTGATCGCTTCGTGTCAAGACTCTTGTACATTTTTTTTCTTTTCTTTTCTTTTCTTTTATTTTCCATTTTAGTAGATTTAGTTTTAGTGTAGTTTTATTTTGTTAGTCTTCCTTTAATTTTATGGATTTAGGTATTGTACTGAAGTGCATCTTCGAGCTAGTATTTCTTTATAAATTCATCTTTTCATTTACTATTTGATTTAAATGGATGATGGAAAGTTTATGGAGTTCATTTATTTCAGTTCATTCATGATTTCAGTGAATTTTCTTGATCAGTTAATATGAGTGAACCAGTTTTGAAAAGTTGAGTTCACTGGAAATAAGTCATTGATTATAGTCATTTTTCAGCATAAGGATGAAGAAGCTTTTAATGTAATTTTTAATTTATTTTATCGTATTGATTTTGAATTTACTGTTTTAAGTACTAGCACTACGTACCCAATGCAAGGCATCAGATCTCGCCCGATCAAGAGTTCTCCTCGAAAGACATAAAGACGGAGAATCTGAGAGTGTAGAGAAATTCCTCAGGTATGGTAGACTAATACTATGGAACTAATGAACTTTGAAGGATTACTCAGATAGATCACCAACTTCCTTATAATTTGAGGATGGTTGAATGAAGTATCTGTTTAATCAGTCAGAGGTCTCTCCTCTTTCTGCTGAATTGATTATGATCCCATGTTAGCAAAGATCTAATCAAGGATATGGAAATTTTCATCATAAGTGTAGGATGAGGTGTTAATCAAAT